>MU226783.1:1642221-1662651 GCA_018584345.1 Thuja plicata
CACCATTTTAGCTCATTTTAACTCAAATCCTTCGTATTTAGGTTGTATTGGTCACTGTTTCATCAATATATTCTGAGGGCTGATATATTGATGTTCATACTCTTCCTAGATTAGAAGGAAATAGGTCATCTTTAGAGGGTTTTATGTGATTTTCATGCTTTTACTAACCCCATGTTTCTAAAACAATGATCTATTGAAGTGTTTGTGTCCATCTAACAGGTACCAAATATCACACACACAACTAGGACCCCTTAGAACACATTAATAGTTATAGGACCCATTAGAGAGAGAGAGAGAGAGAGAGAGAGAGAGAGAGAGAGAGATCCTAGGTCCCCTTAGGACCCATTATGACCCCTTAGGACACATTAGGGCCTCTTAAGACCCCTTAGCACATAGTAATCATTATAGGACACACTAATGGGCTCTAATGTGTACTAGTGTCTCATAAGGGGTTTTAATGGGTTCTAAGCGGTCCTAGGAACCCTTAGAACCCATTACTACCCCTTAAGACCCATTAGGACAAATTAGGACTCATTAGGACCCCTTAGAACACATTAATAGTCATAGGACCCATGAGAGACAGAGAGAGATAATCATCATAGGACACTCTTTAGAGTTCTAAGTGGTTCTAATATATCATAAGGGGTCAAAATGGGTCCTAAGTGGTCCTACAAGCCTTTAGGAACCATTACAACCCTTTAGGACATATTAGTACCCATTACAATCTCTTATGACACATTAGGACCTCTTAGGACCCCTTCATATTCATTAATCATTGTAGGACACACTAATGGGCTCTAATGTATCCTAATGTGTCCTAATATTTCTTAAGGGTTCTAATGGTTTATAAGTGGTCCTAGGGACCCTTAGGGCCGATTACAATCCCTTAGGACCCATTAAGACCCATTATAGCACATTAGGACCCATTATAACCCCTTAGAACACATTAATAGTCATAGGACTCTTTAAAGAGAGAAGGTGAGGACCCATTACAACCCTTAAGATGCCTCTCTCTACATCTTAAGGGTCATAAGGATTTTCAAGGGGTCCTAGGATATATTAATGTGTCCTAAGACCCCTTAACATACACTAATAAGTGATAAGGGGTCTTAAGGGGTCCTAAGACACAATAATGTGTCCTAGGACCACTTATGACTCCTTACAGCCCTTTAGGATCCCTAAGATGCATGGTAAGGGGTCCTAGGACAAATTAACATGTTGTAGCACTCCTTATGACCCCTTCGGACCCATCTCTCTACATCTTATAGGTATTAGGATTGTTAAGGGGTCTTAGGACACACTAATGTTTCCTAGGACCCCTTAGATCCCTTACAACCCCCTAGGGCACCTTACCACACACTAATAAATGGTAAGGGGTCCTAAGGGGTCATAATACACATTAATGTGTCCTAGGACCCTTCATAACCCCTTAAAAACTTTTAAGACACCTAAGATATATGATAAGGGGTCCTAAGAGGTCATAAGGGATCCTATAACCCTTTAGGACCCCTTAGGACCCTTGAGGACCCCTCTCTCTAAATTTTTAGGATTCTAAGGGTTTTTAATGTGTTGTAGGACTTCTTAGACCCCTTACAACCCCTTAGAAAACCTTACCATACACTAATGAATGGAAAGGGGATCTAAAGGATCGTTAGTGGCCTTAAGGGGTCCTAAAACACATTAATGTGTTATAGGACCCCTTACAACCCCTTACAATAAGATAATGAATTTTAAGAGGTCCTAAGGGTTGCTGAGTGGTTTTAAGGGGTCCTAGGACACATTACTATTTCGTAGGACCCTTTAAGACCCCTTATCATACACTAATGTATGACAAGGGGTCTTAAGGGGTTGTAAGGGGTCTTAAGGGGTCCTATGACACATTAATTTGTCCTAGAACCCCTTATGACCCCTTAGGACCCTTTATTACACCTAAGATGTAGGAAAATGGGTTATAAGGGGTCGTGGGACCCCTAATGACCCCTTAGAACCGTTTAGGAATCCTCTCTCTATATCTTAGGTGTCATAAGGGTTTTTAACTTGACATAGAATACATCACTACGTCTTAGGACCTCTTAAGACCCCTTAGGACCCCTCACCATACACTAATGTATGGTAAGATATCCCAAGACGTCTTAAGGTGTTCTATGAATGTTTCCTAGAGCTCCTTATGACCCCTTATGACACTTTAAGATCCCTAAGATGTATGATAAGGGGTTGTAAGTTGTCCTAAGGGGTCATAAGGATTTGTAGGACATATTAATGTTTCCTAGGACCACTTATCACCCCTTATGACCCATGAAGACCCCTCTCTCTAAACCTTAGGGGTTGTAATGGTTTTTAAGGGGTCCTAATACACATTAATGTTCCCTATGACTCCTTATACCCCCTATCACCCCTTAGGACCCCTTACCATACACTAATGAATCGTAAGGGGTCCTAATACACATTAATGTGTCCTAGAACCCCTTCTGAACATTTAGTACCCTTGAATACCCCTCTCTCTACATCTTAAGGTTCATAATGGTTGCTAAGGTTTCTTATGACACATTAATGTGTCCTAGGACCCCTTAGACCACTTACAACCCCTTAAGAAGGTCTTTTTGTATGAGAGAGAGAGAGCATTACTAATTAGAAGGGTTAGGTTTCTAGCATACCCTCTAGGTGAGTGTCATCACATATCTAGTATTTTTGGATACTCCCTCACAACCATGTAACCCTGGTACCCCCTTTCTGAATAGGGATCCTCCCTGGTAGTTACCCATGGTCCCGATACTCCAACAGGACTATGTGGCGATTAATATATTTGTTTCATTATCTTTTGTTTCCCCCCTTTCCCAGATTCATTATTAGGTTATCACTTTTTACTAACCCAACCATAGGATCATCTGACAACCACTTTAGGGTTCCAACACCTATGGTGAGCCAATCACCTAGGGTACTGTTGGTACCTATATACACCCCAGTTTTTAAACTTTCGGTGTGGGGTCTCGAACCTCTTTGAACTAAGTTCAAAGCAGTTCAAAGTGGTTCAATTTGTTGAAGCAAGTTTAAATGGTTTATTCTAATTCATCTTAGTTCAATATGGTTCGATGAATTTAGTGTTGTGAGATGTCTAGTGATTTCATTTCAAAGTTCATTCCAAATTCAGCAATTTAAAGCTACAAGTTTGAGGTTCAGAATCCATGTAACTCAGATTCAGCAGGCTTCATCAGTTTAAAGGCCCATAGTTTCAACATCAAATTTCAAGTTCATAGAGATAAGATCCAGTAGTATGGTCCAAGGATTTGAGTGGATGCTTTAGTACTTGTATTGAAACTTAATACCTGTTGAGACCACATCCACCTTTAAACTTACATCAGTGGTGAGATAGAAGTAATTGTTTATTACAATGTACATAAAATTGCCAGTTTGAGAGATAATTGGAAGGCACTGAGTTTTTTGGAGCTTACAAAACAAGTGGACTATTTCATGTTTGTATGGGACTGATTACACAAATTAGAGTTGAAATGCATTAGTATCGAGCCCGATGGAAGATTTTGATTTCCCATAAAACTGGTAAGATTCTCTGATGTGATCCTCAAGCCCACCATGTAAAAGAACTGCAGAGACTTTTCTCAAACATTGCTGCTTCACATAATTATCTCATTCAAAATATCTCAAAACCGATAGGATTTTACTGGCACCTCCAATAGCATGAAGTTTCGGGCAATCAATGATGAGGAATTTTTAGGGTGTCGAAGCTGTTGACAGAATTACATGTGTCTGGAACCGTCAATATCAAAATCACTAGACATGGTAAGAAGGAAATGTCGATGGTCATAAAAGGCATGAGCACGGGGTCAGCCACAAATTGTGTCAATCACAATAAGATCAAAAGTTACATAATCTGCAATCCCAATAACATTCAGCGATGGTGCAGCTCAACCTCTATAGTCAGGCACCGCAGTCAAAGCCACCATTTTGATGGTTGGGCGATGTCAAAAGTGCTTAATTATTGGTCTCAAATGTGACCGCCCATGGAAAACCGATCATCAATGAGCCTAATCAAACATGAATGATGCATGAAAAATGTTTGACAGGGTCTCAACCCTAGTCACCCATTTGTGAAAGCAAATCATTACCGGTCAGCATTTATCGGGTCAAATGTCTTTTTTATTGGGATAATATCAATCAAAATGTCCAATGTATCTTTGAAATAGCATGAAGAGATTTTAGACATGAAAAGCAAAAACATGAAGGATCAAATGCTGGATGAACTCTTCATTATCGCCCCTGATTTGTAATGGAAGGTGAAAAGCCAAATTCGGCACTTTCGGCACAAAGTCGAAGATGACAACTCCAGACCATGGTCGTAAACCAATAATTTGGGTCTCACTATCACTTACCCAACATGTGAACATCGAGATTCTTAGAGACACCAATGTTGCACAGCATGGTGGCAAGAGCTCGTGCATCAAATTCTGACACGACTGTTCTAATAGAGCCCAAGTTGGTTCTCCTTCCATATTTTATGGTCACTCTTTAGTATGCACAAGGATTTCACAATGAATGGCTGCTAAATGAGGCTTTATCTTCAGATTTCAGATTTGTATTTGATGCTAGCGACAACAAGAGAGCATAGCCTGAACGACTCCCATGGTCATCATGATGATGATGACAACAAAAGAGTAAATATGCATGGTAAGATATCCAAAGACTTGAGTGTGAAGGGTTTGGGGGTCTTCATTCATTGGAGTAGGTTCCCACCTCCCTGCCAAGCATGGTCAATACTTGGTAAATGTTTGACAGAATGTCAATGCATGACAGGCCCGTAACAAAGTAGCTCGACCCACAGTGCATGTGAAGTGTTTGACAGAATGCTCAGGCTCGATAAGCACATGGAGCTCAGTAACAAAGAAAAACATCAGACCTCATCATCAGGCTTAAGCCACATTCACACTGCAGTTAAAATGAAGATCGACGTGCCTTCCTTAGATCCGATCATGAATACAAGACAGGAAATCACGGGGTAGGAAGATATTCATCATGTCAGACACCCAACAACTGTTTGACATAATGTCAACAAGTGTCAATGGCGGTTCAAGAAGGTTTTGACAGTGAGAAAAGGGGAACCGAATGCTGAGAATGAGCACTAATTAATTCAATGAAGACACAAAGAGCAGTTTCAATAAAGTTCGACATCTAAATACGAAAGACAATTAAAGGGGCAGTATCAAGAGATGTTTTTCTAAAGGAATATCCCCAGCAATATAGAAATGGTGCAAATGGAATGAGACATGTGTCATGATATTAGCATGATCCTCATTGGTTTTCAAATTACAAATGGTGACATGTAAGAAATAAAGGAAAGTTATAATGTTTTTGATGAACATTATATTGGCCCCAAAACATATCTTGTCATCTCCAAACGGTAGTATATCCAATGATTTTTAATAGATCATGTAAAAATATATAAAGCCGATAAAAAGAGAGGGAGAGGTAAGCATTTTCAAGATTCAGTTATAAAAATTGAATGACGTCCGTCAATGCCTATTAATTGTGAAAGGCTTGACTAAGAAGAGGTTCCAATTTTCATATTTTGTTGGGAGACTTTGAGCTACAACAGAGGAGGAGCTGTGAATGTAGGAGAGAAAGTTCTTCCTCACTGTAGACTTTGTGCTAAGGGGGAAGAATAGAATTTTATTCTGATTGTAATGCAGGGAAAGAGGGATTTTGTTTTCAGATAATGATTAGTGTGCAGAACAGCAGTATCTTTGTTATTTTGTTGTGTTCAAAGAAGGAGAATAGTAGCATGCTAAAACTTTGTGTTTAGATGCTTGTTTTCTGATTAATATTCATCTTTGAATGATATTTATTTCCTTTGAATGCGTATCTGTTATGTCTGATCATCAACACGATCATCTGTGGACTTTGTGCTATAGTTTTTTGTGTATTTGGAAAGAACCAGTCTATCTTTCTCTCTTAGTTTCTTTCTATAATGCAGTGTTTAGGAAAATGAAATTTGTAGCATTTAATGTTTATCTCCTTTTAGTTAGTTAGTCTCTTCGCATCTATCTTGTGTTTACGAATAGATGTTTGTAAGCCTTTATTTCTTTCAGGTTAAAAGCATTATCATTTATAGTTTAGTTAATTCATTGTAAATCTTACACGGGGAGCTGTACCTGGATAATTCAGAGGGCACTTACACTCTTCAACAGTGAAGTGATAAGAAAAGTACCAAATTCACATGAGTAACATCTTATAATTCCAACAAAACTATGTATATACATTCATAAGGTACAAAATATAACTTTCCACATGCATTAACACAATGTTCCATAACTTGTTCATAAATCTAGGGAACCCTCATGTGCCTGAAATTTGGCTAAGTCTGAATTTGTATAAATCTTGGATTCGTAGTTGAACTACTATGTGTGTATATGTTGAAGAGATGTATTCTATATTGTTATTATTTTCTTTTTGTTTCTTATCTTTAGTAACTCTCTCTCTCTCTCTCTCTCTCTCTCTCTCTCTCATTTTGCTATTTTGTGTCTAATATAGGGCGTACACCCTTTTAATGACATTGAAATTTACCAAGCCTAAGGCTTGGATTTTCCTTGGAGTTCCAACCCAAAGGCTTGGAAGATTCAAATAGGTCTAAGACGTGTTTTCCAGCAACCCTACAAAAAAATAACATTTTTTCTTGTGTGTTCCCCGTCAGGTTTGCACGTGGTTCAATAATGATAAAATTAGACGGCATGATATTGTAGATCTCTCTGATAGCTATCTAACCATGTAATTTACTTTGAGTTCTCATTATGTTAAGCATTTCATCTCTAATTTCTTTTCTAAGTATGTCCATATTTTGTCAAAAACCAACATGTATTCATTTGGGCTTAGATGTTAGCCCGTTCATCGAATTTTGAAAAAAATTACATTTTCAGAAACTAGACTCCATTATACACACTTTTAAAAAAAAATAAGTTTTTATTTTCAATTAGTTTTCAATGATTTCTAGGGGAGCACACAAAATTTCACGTTTTTAGGATGTGTCCACTTTGAAAAATGGCAAAAAATACACCTTCATAAAAAAATTAGTAGAACAATCTGGGATAAACTAGGTGGTGTTAGCTAATTTCTCATCGAAGTGATTAATTTTTTTTTAAAAAAATTAACATTTTAGGGGGAGCACATCAGACGCTATGTTATGTTTTTTCATAAAAAATAGGACCACTTTTTGTGCTCCCCTTTTTTGAGGGCCTTAATCTCCACCATTTCTAAAATAAATTAGTATTTTAGAAACTATATTTGGAGTATATTTTTGTCACATTTTAAAATTTTGAGTGTACCTATCCTCAATTTCTTGTTGAAGTTGAGAGTTTGCTGATTTCAGAAAAAAAAGTGGCATCTTATACCCCCTTTTTGGTCCCCCATCTTTGTGCACTTAACCAAACACTAATCTCCAAATTATTTATATCAGAAGAAACTATGATATTAAAAAAGAATATAAATAATTTGAAGAAATAAAGAATAATAATTAAATGAGGGAATGCCCTCATATATTATGTAACTACTGATCTGGACTTCGGTGCCGGGCTAGACTAGAGGTTTTCTTCTCCATTCTTTCCTACCAGTGCCCGCAGCGAATGGAGATTATAATTTAAAACTTATATTAATAAAAAATTTTGGCCTCGGCCTTTTACCGATCAAAAAAAATTAAAATTAAAAGATCTTAAAAAAATATAAAATTAATTTGAAGAAGCACAAATTTTTACGAAATACCTCTATAAAATGTATGAATATGTAAAGTTGCAATACACCTATTAGGAATATTTTCTCTCTTTCCATATCTCTCTAATTCTCTATCAAAATCTTCATTTCTCTCCCTCTCTCTATATCTAATCTATCTATTTACATATATACCCTCCTCTCTATCTCTAATCTATTTATCTCTCGCATCCCCTCCACCTCTCTCTAGTTCTCTATTCAAATTTAACCCTGACACAACTAAATTGAGCCCTAACCATATACCTAATTAAACATTAAACCAGATTTAACCCTTTAAGAAAACTAAAATTAACCCAAGTCCTGAACCAACTTGAACCCTAACTATAACACTAAGCCAAATTGAACCATAATCCCTAAAATTAATTGAACAATAAACCAAATTGAAACATAACCATAAACTTAATTTAACGTTAAATTAATTTAAATCATAATCCTAAACCAAATTATACCATAATAAGTTTTTAAAAATTATATTAAATCGTAACCCTAATAAAAATTGGGCCAAAAGCCTAAACCTAATTAAACATTTAATCAAATGGACCCCTTTAATTAAAATAAACTTAACCTCAGTCCTAGATATTCATCATCCCTAACTATAAAAATAAACCCAATTAAACAAAAACTCTTTAAAACTAATTCAACACTGAACCAAATTGAACTGTAACCCTAAATTAAATAGAGCACTAAACCAAATTAAACCATAAACCTAAAGTAAATTGAACCCTTATCATATGTAAACCTTATAAAACCTAACACTGATCCTATACCACATTGAATCTATCTCTTAAAAAATTCATACTAATATCAAAACAAATTGGACCCCAACACAACTAAATTCAACCCTAATCCTAAAGAAAATTGAACCATGGCCTTAAAAATAATTAAACAATAAACAAAATTGAACCCTAATCACAAACCAAATTATAGCCTGACACTAACACTAAAATGAATTGAACCCTAACCCTAAAAAATTAAACACAGACCCTAACAGATTTGTAACCCTAAACCTAACTAAAAATTGAACCAAATTAAACCCTAACCCTATGTAAATGAATTTGAATCCATATGTTAAACCAAAAGGAACACTAATACTCACATTAAACAAAATCAAATCCTAACACTAAACTAATTTGAACCCTAACCCTATACCTAATTAAACATTAAACCATACTCAACCCTTTAAGAAAACTAAATTATACCATAACACTAACACAAAATTTAATTAAACCGTAACCCTAATAAAACTTGAGTAAAAACCCTACTCCTGATTAAAGATTTAACCAGATGAAACCCTTTAACTAAATAGTTAACCTAATCATGAATATATATATATATATATATATATATATATATATATATATATATTATAACCTTGACACTAAGCTAAGATAAATCCAAACCTTAAAGCTAAATTAACACTATAATAAATGCAATCCTAAACCCTATACCTAATTCATGAAAAAACCTAGATACCAAGTTCAACCGCAACCCTATAGAAAATTGAATCTAAACCCTAAACCAAATTGATCTCTAGCACTAATACTAAACCAAATTGAACACTAACATGGAATGAAATTAAACCCTACTACTAAATTAAATTAAGCACCAAACCTTAACCTAACAAAGAAGTTAACCAAGTAGAACCATATAGCTAAACTAAGTTGAACTCTAACCATAAACCTAATTGGACATTAACCCCATTTGAAGCCTTACCATATGTTCCCTAAATCAAATCAAACCTTAACCTTCAACCTAATTGAACAATAAACCAAATTGAATCATAATTCTCAAAGTTAATTAATTACTTAAAATAAATTAATGTGGAGTTTATTCAATCAACTTATTTATATTACACATAGAGACATCTATATACACACATCTATATATACACATAGTCTTGATAACTCTCGACTTCCCTATATATATATATATATATATACTAGTTAAGTTTACAGCTGGACATACTCTAACAACTCTCTATTGATTTTCTTGATGTGAAAATAATAGTTTTTGATGTGTATATAAAATTTGTGGTGTTCATGTGTTTGAGCTCATTAGGAAGGTATGAGAGAAAATATGAAAGTAAGTTTACAGCTGGACATACTCTAACAACTCTCTATTGATTTTCTTGATGTGAAAATAATATTTTTCGATGTGTATATAAAATTTATGGTGTTCATGTGTTTGAGCTCATTAGGAAGGTATGAGAGAAAATATGAAAGCAAGGTTAGTGAGAAGAAAAAAATGATAATAAATTGATTATTTTTTAAATTGGTCTTTCTAATTTAAATTTTACATGGTAGGTAAGTTGGTGAGGTTGGCATTTCATTGTTTTAATTAATGGAAAATTCATGGGACTGATGATCAAATAAAAATGATTGCCCAAATCCAAGCCAACAAAAACATTGCTTGGATGGAAGGACCTCTTGGATGGACCGCATGGGTGGAACAGTTTGAGGATCTGCTTCATTAAAACTCTTTTAATTATATTGCTCTTTTTTAATACTGGCTCCTTATGTAATTTGACTAGCATACTTGGTTTTTGTGCCTTTCTCTCCGTGTGAGGCATGCCTCCGGAGCTGAAAAAATCTTGGATCTTCTTCGTTCTGTAATTTTGATGATATCTCTATAATTAATATAAAAAAAATTGGAGACATGATTTGAACTTAAAATTATTGAAATTCCTAAACTGATGGAGATTCAACTAATTAAAAGAATCACTACATTCATTAAAATATAGCTTACCTTATAATTAAATTTAAAATATTATAATAAAAATATATAATAATTAAACATTTTATTACACCAAGAGGCATTCTTACAATGGGAGCACAAGTTGAATACTAGCACATGCATATTCTAAGAAATATTCCATGTACATAAAAAATATTAAGGAGCGGTTACATTTCTCAAAATGCCAAATGACATTTATAAAAGCCAAAAAAAAACCATTCATATTCTAAAAATCGCAATTAAAAAAAATGCGATTTAAGAAAAACAATTTAAAAAAGCGCAAATTTAAAAAAAAAATTTAACAAAAAATGCAATTAAAAAAAAAATTAAAAATTAAAAAATTTAATAAATCCCACAACGTGGGGGTGTAGGAGCTTGCTGGTGGGACCCTGCACGAGAATCCAAGCAAGTCCCCGTGGGTGTGATGGCCTTGGAAGGCTGGCTGCCGCCATCGGCAGCGTACGCTGCACGCCGTGCAGTGTACGCTACCGGTGGTGGCAGCCTACCTACCAAGGCCGCCACATGGCATGCTGCAGAAGGGCCGGGGGGTGGTGGCCCCGTGCCCCCTATCAAACAATTTTTTTTTTTAACGCATGGTTTTTTAAATTCGAAATGAATTCGAAACACATGGTTTTTTAAATGAATACAAAACACATGGTTTTTTAAATAAATACGAAACACATTATTAAATGATTTTGAAATGCATTACTTGAATTTGAAAGGTCATATTTTAGGAATACAAGGAGACACTCTGAGATTATAAAAGACCATCTCCTCATTTCATTTTGTTGTTTTGCTTTTGTAGACTACAGAGTGAGAAAGAGATTTCAACACAGTAGATTTCAAGAGAACAAGGTGAATTTGGTTTTCAATTTAATAATTTATTTATTTTATATAGTTTGATTTATAAAACATTTGACTGGAATTAGATATAGAATTAGTTTTAGTTTAGTTATAGATTTAGATTTAATTCTATATCTATTAATCAAATATAATGATTAAAATCTATGAATTAGATATAGAATTAAATATACATTTAGATATAGATAAAGATTTTTTTTATTATTTAGATTTTTTTTTAGATTTAGATTTAGGTATGTTTCCATATTAGATTGTTAAGTTTATTAAATTGGATAATTATTTTAATTATTTGTTTAATCATTATTTCATTTAATATTTACATATAATTTTAAATATGGAGGGTCATATTGTTTTAGTTTTAGATTATTTAGATTATTTTTTGGATTATTGATTTAAATTTTGATTATTTAGATATACAGCATTTGATTATTTTTTAATATTTAAATATAAAAAATTTGATAATTTTTTAATATTTATATTTAGTTTTAATATTTAAATTTAGATTTAAAAATGGAGGGCAATGCCGCCATTTTTACTTTAAGTTTATTAAATTGGAATATTAATTTAATTATTTGTTTAATCATTATTTCATTTAATATTTACTTTTAATATATAAATATAATTTTAAATATGGAGGGCATATTGTGTTAGTTAGATATATAGTATTTGATCATTTTTTAATATTTAAATTTACATTTAAAAATGGAGGGCAGTGTCGCCATTTGCATTTTCATTAAGATTTAAATTCTTTAGATATATAGTATTTGAGCAATTTTTAATGTTTAAATTTAGTTTTAATATTTAAATTAAAATTTAAAAATAGAGGGCAATGCTGCTATTTTCATTTTCATTAAGATTTAAATTATTTAGATATAGAGTATTTGATCATTTTTTAATATTTAAATTTAGTTTTAATATTTAAATTTAGATTTAAAATTGGAGGGCAATGCGGCCATTTTCATTTTCACTAATATTTAATTTTTTAGATATATAGTATCTAATCATTTTTTAATGTTTAAATTTAGTTTTAATATTTAAATTAAGATTTAAAAATGGAGGGCAATGCTGCTATTTTTTATTTTCATTAAGATTTAAATTCTTTAGATATAAAGTATTTGATCATTTTTTTATATTTAAATTTAGATTTAAAAATGGAGGGCAATGTCGTCATTTTCATTTTCATTAAGATTTAAATTCTTTAGATATATAGTATTTGATCATTTTTTAATGTTTAAATTTAGTTTTAATATTTAAATTAAGATTTAAAAATGGAGGGCAATGCTCCCATTTTCATTAAGATTTAAATTCTTTAGATATAGAGTATTTGACCATTTTTTAATGTTTAAATTTAGTTTTAATATTTAAATTAAGATTTAAAGATGGACGACAATGCTGCCATTTTTCATTTTGATTAAGAATTAAATTCTTTAGATATACAGTATTTGATCATTTTTTAATATTTAAATTTAGTTTTAATATTTAAATTTAGATTTAAAAATAGAGGGCAATGTCGCCATTTTCATTTTCATTAAGATTTAAATTCTTTAGATATATAGTAATTGGTCATTTTTTAATTTTTAAATTTAGTTTTAATATTTAAATTAAGATTTCAAAATGGAGGGCAATGCTCCCATTTTCATTTTCATTAAGATTTAAATTCTTTAGATATAGAGTATTTGATCATTTTTTAATATTTAAATTTAGTTTTAATATAAATATAATTATATACTATTTAGATTTAGATTTATTTTATTTGATATGGAGGCCTATGTTGCCATATTAGATTGTTTAGTTTAATTATTTGTTTATTTTATTAGACTTAGATAATTTGATTTAAATAATAAAATTAATTATTGATATTACATTATTTAATTTCAATATTAACTTTATTTTTTCATTTTGTTAGTATTTCAATAGTTTGATTTTGTTAGTATTTTAAAAGTTTATTACTATTATGAATTGAATTGTATCTTTAAATTTATATATTGAAATGGTTTTAATTTTTTGTAATCATACATAATGAATACAGATGGATGTATATTTGGGAATGAAGGTAGAAGTTAGTTGTGATGATAAGGGCTTTGAGGGGGCTTGGTTTGAAGCAACAATTTTAGACATTGTACTACTTTCTGAAAAACAAAAGTTTTCTGTGAGATATGATCACTTCATTACCGACGAATGGTCAAGAGACCCCCTTGTTGAGGAAGTATTTTTAGATTTTATGAGACCTATTCCACCTCTGATTAGGTTGCCTCAATATATACCACTCAGGTTTACAGCTGAAGTTCTAGATAATGATTGTTGGTGGTTAGGGGTGATTGTCGATAGATTTGTTTCACCACTGAGTCAGGAAAAGTTCTTTTAAATATATTTCCCTGATACTCACACTCTAAAAGCATATTCATGTGCCCTCTTACGTCCAGCCTAGGAATGGATTAGAGGACGATGGAGACCAACACAGTGGAATCGAGAGATTATGTTTTCTCATGTTTTGACAAAACATCCTTTTGGAACCGTTTCATTTTGGCTTTTACTATTTTGTATTTGAAATGAGAGATCATGTTTTCTCATATTTTCACAAAATGTCCTTTTGGCCCATTTTATTGTCATGATGAATCCATTCTTCTTAATAAAATATTGATTTTATTAATGTTACAATATCTTGCCTCTCATTGTCATAATTGTTGTTCATTCTGTAAATTGTTGTTGTATTTGGCATATAAATATAATTATTGTTCATGTCTAATATATTTTCCTAATTTTAATGTATATGGTCATGGTCATGTACAAATATGTATTTAAACATGAAGCAAAAAATATAATATGTAAATTGACATGTATTATTAATAAACATATGGCCTTTCAATTCAATAAATTTTTAACATACTCTCTAAAGCAATGAAATAATATATTATTTAACTTATAAATGAATATATAAGTTATCAAAATAATGAAAGTGTTATGTTGAAGACAATGGCTCCATATCTATAAATATATAATCATAGTAATCTTATTATCTAACACTCATATTTTCTAAACAATATAATATTGTTAGATATTGAATGAATGAAGTGTATTTTGGTGTCTGACTCTAACGTATTCCATAGTAGGTATGGTGAGACCAAGGTTGAACTTTGAATCAGAGGAGGCAAGAAGAGAATATCAAATACAATATAAAAGAGAGTGTTGTAGGCATCAACAAGAACAATATAGAATAAGACGCAATGAAGTTGATAGACAAAGATTTGGTAGAAGAAGGGAAAAAGTAACAATGGAACAATTGGAAAGTGAAAATTGAGATGAAATAAATGTAGATAGAAGTAATCATCAATGAACATATGAACAAGTCCTTCATCTATACTTTTCTTCTGAATATTTATATATACTAATATGTGTTTACAATTTTGTAGCACAACATACAACCTATGGATGCCACTGATAAAGAGTCACAAATAATGGTTACGAGCCTAGCTACTTCTGTGGCCTCAAATTATTTCTATGAGACTAATGTGGACAAATGTGCATGAATAGTTCTAGAGTCCTGCACCAACATGATCAAAGCTGTTGAGAATGCAGCACTATCCATTGACAATGTTGAGGAATTGGAAATACTAAAGATGGAAGATGTTGCAAAATTTGCACATGAAACATGTACAAAAGTAGATGCATTTCTATCAATGATGAAAGAAGTGTATCACGATCATATTTGGAATAAAGGTCGCAATACCATGCTAATCACTGAAGAATATGTGATGTACTTACGTCATTATGGAGATTTTTTTTTATATATAGTCAGTTTTTATCTTGGCTATGCTACTTCCCTCTTCATTTGAAAAGTTGTAATGAGACTTATATTTTCCCTTTCATTTATGTGATTTTGATGAACAACAAGAAAAAATAAATTATTTTTGATGTTGAAGTCATGTGTACTGCTATACTTGGAAGGTATTGCAACATCTTTTGTTTAACTCTTTATTTGTAATATTAACAACTTTCAAAATGTGTGCCATAAATAGGATGCTTTTAATTACAATGGACATATGGGTTTAGTATGCGAGGCACTCAATTTTTTCTTAATCCCATTTACATATTCTAACTATAATCCTAATTGTAATGATAATATTCATCGTAACTTTGTCTAATGTAACAATAACATTACCAGAAATACTAAAATTCAATTAAACCTACCATAATAAGCATTATCTAAAAACTAATTTTAACAGTAATTATAACCCTAACAATATTAACTACTACCTAATATCCTAAACCCTTATCTTTTCAAAATCTAACAATGAGATAAACTTAAACCCACAACCCTAATCATCTCATAACTCTAACCCTAACCTTATCCCTAACCATAACCCTAACTATAACCATAATCATTAACATAATACTACTTTTAACTAAAAAATGTATACCCTAATCCTACTTTGATCGTGACCCTAACCCTACACCCCTTAACATGAACCTAACTGTAAATCTATCCCTAACCATTAAGATGATACTAATTCTACCCTTCACCCTACTCCATATTCCTTATTGTAAAAATCCCCCTACCCCTAACCATAACTCTAACCCTACCCCTAACCTTAACTCTAACCCTAACCCAAATACATAATCATAGATCCTAACTATAAAAAGCACTGTAACCCTAACTATGACCCTAACCCTAACATAAATTTTAATCCTAATCGTAATCTAAATTATAACCCTAATCTTAACCTAAATTATAACCCTATCTCTAATGCTAACTCTAAACATTAAGACAATACTAATCCTACACCTCACTCTACACACTAACTCTAACCCTAACCCTAACCCTAATTATAACCCTTACCCTAACCCTGACCATTTCTCTAACCATTAAGATGATATGAATCCTACCCTTCACCATGCTCCCTATTCCTAAAGTGTACATTATAACCCTAACCTAACCCTAACCCTAACTATTACTCTAACCATTAAGATGATACGAAGCCTACCCCTCACCCTACACCCTATTCCTAAAATTTACATCATAACACTAATCATAACTCTACCTCTAACCCTAACCGTAAACACCCTAACCCTAACCCTAACCCTAATCCTAACTGTAACCCTATATCTAACCCTAACCCTAACCCTAACTCTAACCCTAACCCAAACCCATAACCATACATCCTAACCATAAAAATCACCCTAACTATAACTCTAACCCTAACCCTAACTGTAAAAATCACCCTAACCCTAACCATAACTCTAACCCTATCTCCAACCCTAACCCTAACCCTAACCCTAACTCTAACCCTAACCCAAAACCAAACCCATAACTGTACATCCTAATAGTAAAAATCAACCTAACCATAACTCTAACCCTAACCCTAACCTTAAAAATCACCCTAATCATAACCTAATCTCTAACCCTAACCCTAACTCTTAATCTAACCTTAATCATAACTATAAAAATCACCTTAACCCTAATTCTAATAATAAAAATTACCCTAACCCTAACCCTAACCCTTTCTCTAAACATTATGATGATACTAATCCTACCCCTCACCCTACACCATATTCCTAAACTGTACATCCTAACCCTAACCCTAACGCTAACTCTAACTCTAACTCTAACCATAATCCTAACTCTAACCCAAACCCATACCGTGCATCCTAACTGTCAAAGATCATCCCAACTATAACTCTAACCCTAACCCTAACCATAAAAATCACCCTAACCCTAATCCTAACCCTAATTGTAACCTTATCTCTAACCCTAACACTAACCGTAACGGGTAAAAGCACAATAATCTATCACCCTTACAGACAACTCTGGGCGCTCATTCGTGTTATACTCGGCTGAGTAAGACTCGACCGAGTCCCAAACGACTGAGTTTACGTGGGTGCCACGCAGCGCCACACGGTGCTGAGTGGTGCCTACGTGGCCTGGGAGTCTCGATCGAGAGCTACTCGGCCGAGTTATAATCAGCCGAGTATGCGAAGCATTTTAAGAACCCAAAAACAACCCACTAGCCCCTCATTTGCACATTTAGGGGCTAAGATTGAGGGTGTGGAGCTAAGGAAGAAAACTTGGCCGAGTTCCAGGTAGGGCCCTTTATTTTGGTTTTTAAAATGTTTTACTGTATTTAAACATATATGTAAAATGAATTTTATTATCTAGCATTGTAATGTCATGTTTTTTTCTTCATTTTCTAGAAATAAATTATTTTAGGTCATATAATTGATGTTATTTAAAAATATTTAAACGCAAACCCAAACTTAAACGCAAACTCAAACTTACACATAATTTACCCAAAATTTTGAAACATAAACGCAAACCCAAATCCAAAATTTTGAAACATAAACGCAAACCCAAATCCAAAATTATGAAACAGTTATACGTAAAATTAAAATCGTAAAATCATATAATTTAACCAAAATGTAAACTAGAAGCATAACTTTTGTTTCATTGAATCTAATTAGTATTTAGTCATCCGAAGCAATCATTATAGGGAATTAATTTAGGATACATGACTATATTTATTACTTGAGAACGTGCCACAATCTTTTTGTCAAAACTTGATCATTCTAGACATTTTCATTACGTGCACAACTTTCAAAATTAGTACATAACAAAACCCTAGAAGTCTTACGTACTAGGTTACATAAATCAATTTGTATATATTAAAATCTTAAAATCACTTAAAAGTTATTTACATGTGGAATCTTTTTTTATGTATTTATGCTTAAGGGGATGTCATGAGTATTTTTGTTCAGATGGACATACATATATTATGTTAATACATGTACATGTGCAATTTTCATTGTTTAAAATTTCTGAACTTTTGTTTGAAAAAATGTTTCATGTTGAAGATGTAAATTGAATTTTTTTTAAATTTAAATATGTATGTATAGATATTTTTTAATTTAAAAACATTTTATTTTTCAACACATGTACATATATAAATTGATTTCCTACTGAATGTACACATGTATGTGCCCACTTGCAGCAAGTGCACTTTTTATCTCTAGATATTACATTTCTACATCACATGGCTTCTACTGGTTTAGACCCTAGCATTCATGGTAGTCAGGCCTTACGAGCATCGTCAGGCCACCATGATACCCCATAGAGACATGATAGTCACAGACATGATACTATCATGAGGATGCATGTCACTCTAGTTGCGTTATAGAGGACGTTGCAGAATAGTGCTACCCTCCCTAATAGGGAGAAATTGATTTCCATTCGTATAGAGTTGATGAGTATGATTCATGATTCAGAAGGCTGAATCATACAATCCATATGATGACTCATCTATTGATTCTTTTTACCATAGCCTATCTAGCACTGTTATAGGTACTATCGGTTGGAGGACAGTTGATGGGGATGTTACTGTTACTCAGGTTAAGAACATGTTTGGGACCCATTACATAGAAAAGAAAGTGGTTAGAGCATATAGGGTCAAAAAATTTATAGATCAGTTAGTAGCTCCTTTTATATATCCCAGATGGTTGGTGGCCCATCATATGTGGCCCCAAAAGGATGAGGTGCCCTTATATTTCTACCAATAATTTTTTGCAGAGTTCCATTTAGGTTATGATGTTGATTACACTGATTTACCTCCACATGCTAGTCAAGGTCGGGGGAGATACCAGGATAAGTGTAGATGACCTGATGCACCACATCCCCCTAGTAAGAGGGAATTGGTGGGTCAAAACCTTTTGGTTCTTCCAAAAGGTTTGGAGACCTACACTAGAGCTGGACAGGTTACTGTGGAGGATGCATGTGTAGATATGTATCCTAGCATTGCCACCATCAGAACTCAGGTCGATGAGTTATCATCTGATCGTGTGGGTAGGTACATGCTCAAATCCCAAATGAGCATAGGCAGTGATCCTTCTAGTCCATTTTATGATCCATACATCCGATATGATCTTCCCACTCCATATGAGATATTACGGCTACCAAAGGATCATCTGCGTGACATGAGCTCTAGTTTAGTCAGTGATCTCCTTGCATCTTACCATCACATTTCTATGATACATGGGGTTCCTCCACATGATATTTCTACATTTGTTTGAGTAGACCAGGCCTCGAGATCCTCCACATGCAGTAGTTGAGGACGAGGAGATGCAGAGGCAGGTACCTCCACACAGGAGGATGTCTAGATACATCCTACAACTCCATGATAAAGTGTGGATGATCTTACACCGCCTCGACAACATTCACAGGCTCCCCTATATCAGACACCTATGACCTCACAATTTCACACTGGAATCTCATATTTTCTTATGGATGAGGGCATTGATCTAGACACAGTGCTCTTACATTCTTCTGAGTTATCTGACATTGGACATGCATTACACTAGGTACACTTGAAACCATTTAATTTCAAGATTCAAGAACAATCAAGTAATTTTGTATTTAATTTATTTATATAAATTCCATTGATATATATAAATTTAACTATATATACTTTAAATTAATTTGAATCAGGTACAGGACACTATGAGGGGCATTGCATATGGAGATTTAGAGGAGCCTATTGATCCGAATCATCAGGATATAGAGGTAAAATCTAATTTAAATTATTTTTAAATAGTTTATTCGTTTCAAGTTTAAACATGTACATTTAGAAAAATCTTGGTCTAGATAAATATATTAATTAAATTTGTTTTAAAATTGTTATACATATTTGTACATATACAGACTCGGGTCCAGCGGGATGACGATCCACATAGGCCTGCACAGAGTGGTGATCATGGCGGTTATTGATCTAGATTTACACATGAGAGATCTAGATTATATACACACATCTATTTTGCATTAATAGATAGTACTTTGCTACATTGATATTTGTAACCACCTGAATTCGGTCTGTTTCAACTGTAGACCCTATTTTCCCTAAGTGTGATCATACCCTCGAGTTATGTCCAAATGACCTTGTTACTGCTTGGCATAATTATTTTAATCAATTTAATGTCCTAGGTGATTTTTATCACTGATTTATATTATCTATTGTAGCCATACAATTCAAATCAATTTCGACCAATCAGATCAAATCAAAATCAAACATGGCTATAGTATTTAAT
>MU226784.1:63887-76133 GCA_018584345.1 Thuja plicata
ATATCTAAATGTTCTGTAACATATCTCTGAATGATCTAATATTTAAATCTGTAATATATATATTCATTTTAATAGTAATGGAGTCATAATCATATTTGTCCATGTTCAAATTTGTTACTATTTAGTACCTAAAGAGGAAGGGACTAAAGTGTTACCAAGGAGGGGCTTGTATTTATCCAAGCAATGGATCTTATCCCAATAGAGAGTAGGGGTCAACATTTTGTAAGACTTCATTATACGGACTTGGACCTGTAAACTTTGAGGGAGTCCATTCGCTAGTCTCTAGGCAACTTGGATAAGACCTACACCTTCCATTCATTAAGCCAAATAGTAATATGGTTGAATATACAGGAACTAATGTTACTTCCTATTTATGAATATTTTAAATTGAATTATTATGTTCTTGGTACATACATTGTAAGTTTGAATTATATATATAATAATTATGTCCAACCTAGCAGGGGACATTACACTAATCTCTCAACAAGAAAATGTCAAAATAGAAAGATGTTAAGACACTTCTTCAACTTGGTCTCACCCACTCTAAGTTATCAAACACCCTCTCAGGCTTAAGGGCTACAAACACAATGATCAAAGAAGACAACAATCATCTCCATAATAGCGAACCTCTAATAGTAATCTCCTTTCTTAAATAGTGATGGAATATATAGCAGTGATAATTATAAGGTGACTGTGTTATGTGGCAGCAATAATACCAAAACAACGATATTACATAGTAAGTCAAACGAATGCGGGGATATTACCTATTAAGTAAAAAATACTGTAAACACCCTAAAATGGACAGACTTGCGACTTGACATTAAAAACACTAATTTTCATCTATTAATTAATGGTTATAAAATCGTTAATTAATCATCTATTTTCTTCTAAATTCATTTCATCTATTAATTAATGGTTTGTTAATCATTAATGAATTATCTATTTTCTTCTGAATTTATGCTCCAAATCATCTAGTCAAATTCTCAAAATTAATTAAATAATTAATTTTATTTAATTAATTAACCTTAATTGATTAATTACCATTAATTAATTAATTAAATTCAATTTCCTATAGTTTAAATTGAAATATTTAAACTTACTAATCAAATTCTTCCAATTAAATTAATTTAATTTTGTTCAATAAAGCAATTCTAAATCAAAAAGAATTCAATTATCTCACATGTTAAAAACTTTCATTACATAAATGAATTAAATAATCAATTATGTTCAAAGAGATAATCCTTAATCAGATCACATGGGCTACTCTGCCCATCTCTCCAGTTCACATGAGTAACTCCACCCATCTCTCTAGTTCACATGGGTAACTCCACCCACCTCTTCAGTTCTAAAACGTAACTCAAAATTAGCTCTTCATTTAACCAAACTCTATCTCCTCTCTCCTAGTTGAAGAGGTGGAGTTTACTGATGGCTTCTCCAGTTCCCTTTGATCGCAACCGTTCATCTTCCTGTCTTTGGGATTGATCTTAACCGTTCAACTCATTCTCAATTGCTATATAACAAACCCTTCATAACCATTTGAAAGATCAAAGATTTCAAGCTTCTGTGTGCCATTAGTCTGTCAAATCGGTTCAAGCATCAAGCCTTCTTGTGATCATACATCTAGGATTTCAAGCTCACACGCGCCATTACTCTGTCAGATTGGTTCTAGCATTCAACCCATCCGGCGATCACACATTTCAATAGCATATTCTCAACTCTCCCAAGTCATAGACTCTGCCCACACCAATACTAAGCATCACAAATAGCGTTTCGGAAGGAGTAGAGAGAAACAATAGAAGCTTCAAGCAATTATGTTTGCATTCATTTGTTCTCCTCTTATTTGCTTGTACATTTTATTGATTCACAATTTTGTTTTTAGTATTTATTTCCATTTGATTTCCCTCATTGCAAATTGGTGCTACTAACCCTCTAATTTGTTGAGTGTTACAGAATTCGATCCCATTGTGTACATTTTGGTGAACCTGACATGAACTTATAGCCCTCGTGAAATTTGATCATATCTTTCAAACCACATGTAATATTTTAATTAAATTTTGTTTGCAGGTTGACACTGATCTAAGGAGGCCCCAAACAAAAATTCATATTTTTCTGAGTTTTTTTTTTTTTTAATAAATTTTCTATGATATTTCATAAAAAATCATTTATGGGTACAAATCGGAGTTTCTTTTCAAGAAAATTACATTTTTAGAAAGGTACTGAAATTATAGAGGGGGTTTATTCTCTATGATTTTACTTTCTGTGAAATTATTTTGCAAAAATAACAGATCTTTTAAAACTAGGTTTTTTCTAATAAAATGAGTCCCTAGGGCACAAATTAAGGAATTATGATCTAATTTTTTTTTGCAAGTATATTTTTATGTAACGAAGCTACAGTCCAAAGTTCAGATTTTTGTGATTTTTTTACAATTTTTTATAATTATTTTATGATATTTCATAAAAAATTAATTCTGGACACAAATCAACATTTCTTATAAAAAAAAGTTACATTTTAGGAAAGGTCTTGAAATTATACAAGGAATTATTCTTTGTATTTTAATTTTTTATGAGAAATATTTTCAAAAAAAGAAAGATCTTTGAAAAGTTTTATTTTTGTGTGTTCTTTCTTGATTTTTGTGTAGGATTAAGCAAATGACTAATGGCCAAGATGATAATTAGACGCACCCCAGGTGCTAGATCACTGAGAGCTTCCATAATAAGCACCATCAATTATCGCACACAACAAAGAGCCATCTTATCCATAGCAAAGGAAAATCAAACCGAGGCTTACAACAAATATGTGGATTCTATCAAGTGATTCACAGCTAAGTACAAAGTCACAATTAGCCTTAGTGCTCTTAACAATCTAGGAGCTGCTGGTTATTCTTAAATTCTTGATTAGATTATTTTTGGTACTAACTTGTCATTTCGGCTTGTGGCGTGGAAACAGATCTAACAAAGCAACATAAAAATCAACAATTTGTCAATTTTGGTGCTTAAAACGAACAATGTATGCCAAACATCTTGAACCTCACATTTTTTAATTTAGTGCTTAAAATTGATGTGGAGGTTAAGAATTGAACAAAGGAAAACAACATTTCAAACTTGGTGCTCTAAAATCGAACAAGTAATCATCACCTACTTTTGGGCTCTAAAATTGAACATTCTACTTGTATGGGTGATTATCTTAGTTCACATTTCAAATTTGGGGTTTAAGCGATTAACCTTGTATCTTGCATCCTTTGTGCACTTGCACACTATCTGCTAGATTAAAAACCTTTATACTTTTTAGAAAGGCATGTCTGGGGAATGCGCTTCTTCCTTAGAGAACGACCTTAAACCGGTAATCCTTCTGATCGGTATATAAACAAGATGTGAACCAAAGTCCAGTTTTATATCTAGCCAAGCTTAGGTGAGCTGTGTTGATGATAGTCTGGATCGGGTGAATATCCCTAAGGAGCCAACATGGTCAACTAGATACCAGAATCGGTGGAGTTTTGCCAGAATTGACTAGATACTTTTTAACACTTGTTTTGACCTAAAACCTTGAAAAATACTCTCCATTTTGTGTCAAAGACTAGTGTCTATCCCAGAAAAATGCGAAGAACATTTTATGAATCTCTAAAAATTAAAGATCATCCACTCTTTGAAAGCACAATTATTGTCCAAGCATTGTTAGTTCGAAAGTTCAGACTCAAAATATCTTAATCCCATTGTCTCAAACATCATCATTATCTCTATCAATGACTTTATCCCAGGCAAAGGTTGACAAATCTTATTCTTACATCATCAAAACTTTGAGATCAAGATAAATCAACATTTATTCTTAGAATTAGCCTTGTTTAAACATAACTCGGACACTTCTAGAAAGGTTATCCTTTTCTATTTTCTTTATATCACTTGTTTTAGTCACAAAATCTGGACCACACTATGTCTGAAACACCTTATGGAGGGTCTTACACAAGGTTGAAGGCTAAAACTCAACCTGATGAGTCATATATCAAAAAATTCCCCACCTGGGAAACAAAGCAAGAGGACGATCCTTTCACAAATACTAGTCATGCTCTATTCATTGAGAATCCCCATGGGTTAGATTTGTTCCAAAATGTCACAGAAGAGGAGCTCAAAGATATAGAGAAAGACACCTATTCCTCACAAGTGGTTGATGTTTTTGTAGAGAGGAACCCTGAATGTTTCTTAGCCATGTTGATAAAGAAGGGAGTCAAACTCCCTACTGAATTCAATGTGTCAACCTTATGGCCAAAAAACCCTCTTGCACGTCAAAACACTACTCGACCCTCTCAAACAGAACCTATGGTATCTCAAATCTTCCCATCCTTGACAAAAGTGACAACAACATAGACTTTGTCCAATCAAATCAATTCCACAAACTAGGCAAGCACGTCTTCCACGCAAAGCATGATAGGTGGCCAACTAAGTGCACCCATGGTCAGTAGTATGCCTCAACCCTCGGCCTTATGGCCTAGCCAATCCAGCTCTCATGCTATGCCCTCAATCCCACCAACAAGAAGCAACCTTTTTGTAACCATGCCACTACTATAGTCAATCCCTACTAGCCTTGGGGTCAACACATCATTCCCACAGGGGTCCATCTCTACAGGTCAGAATTTCAGTCAATGCCCACCCAAGGTTACACCTTTGCTCATATAGAAACAACCTGAACCCCAATAGAAGCAATCCCAACTTCAGCAGAAACAACAACGTCAACCCCAGCAGCAACAATAACCCTAACCCCAGCAGCAACAATCTCAACTTCAGCAACAACAACAACCCCAACCCCAACAGCAACATTCCCAGCTTCACAGCAACAACAACCCCAACCCCAACATCAAACACAACAGAATCAACTTTGGGCCACTCACATGCCCCCATATCAGAATTATGTGTTGGGAAATAAATATCAAGTCCCAAGGATGAGGTCCTATGTTCCAACTCAAGGACATAGAGGCGCAGCCTCATACCTACTACAACATAGAGGTACAATGTCAAAAATCATCCTCAGTCTCAAACAAACATGTTGATCCAACAAGTGCAAAACCTTCAAAACCAAATGATGGATATGCAAAATCAAGGTCAAAATAAATCCTACACCACAGAGGATTTATACCCGTACCCCTTTGATCACTCTCTTCACATGTCTCCATTCCCAACTCACTTCTCAGTACTAAAATTTAACAAATATAGGGGCAATACCAACCCTATTGAGCATATTCGAGAATTCTTTGCTAGTTGCATTAAATTTGCACGTGATGAGACATAATTAATGTGACTATTCCCACAAATCTTAGCCAGACCAGCAATGGAATGGTTCTCACATTTACCTCATGGCATTCTATCTTGGGGTGAATTGGCCAAGAAGTTCATCGCTTACTTCCATCATAACATCAAGCGCAAGGTCAGCATCATGAACCTTCATGATATCAAACAAAAATATGAAGAGCCTTTTGTAAAATTCCTACAAAGATGGAGGAATAATGAAAACATAATAATGTATGATGTACCCGAGTAAGACCTAATAGTCATGTTCATTGAAAATCAGATTCTAGACATGTCATTTACAATAGAATTGTAGTTAGCTCCAAACTTTAAACAACTCATCAAACAAGGAGTTCGTTGTGAGCAGAACTTGGTAAAACAAGGTGTCCTTTCAGATCCTACCCAAATGAGTACAAACAAGACCACGATAGACAAAGATGAGTGGTGGAATAAAAACAAAAATGTCACCAATGATGGTGGCATTGATGTGAAAATGGTCAACTTCGCCTAACCCAAAGTGTCACTGCAAGGTGCACCTATGGCTAACCAAAAACCCATGGTGCCCACTCCACAAGAATACACTCAAAATCAACCACCCCCTATCCAAGTGGCCACTATGTCAAACAGTTAACCACATGCTCACGCCACCCACAGTTTCAGTTCCCAAAATGAGATTTCACACGATTAGGAGAGTCGATAGAATCAGCCTTAAGAAAGATGATACAATCAAAGAATATCACTCTCCCAAAAATCAGGGAATATGAACAAAGTGAAATCAAACCAAAGTGATACAATTATAATAATTTCTGTGAGTTTCATCAAGTGAAGGGACACAAGATACCCAACTTTTATCGATTGAAACACGCCATCCAAGATCTGATTGACATAGGGGTCATCAACGTAACCAATACACAAACAAAAGGAACAATTGATCATACAATATTTAATGAGACATTCCATGATCAAAATAAAGGGAAAAACTTTAGGTCTGGTGGACAGTCAAAATAGTTCAACTACACTTATGCCAATAGTGAAAACACTATCAATTCCCTAAATCCTTCAGATAGCCATGTGGCTACCATCACTATCAGAGACCAAGGTAACAAATGTATTATGACCAAGTGTCATACACGAGTTGTCTTGCAAGGAGCACCTTCCTCATCTACTACACCAGTCAACTGTCATGCAACCTCAGATCCACAAACAAGCTTAGTGGACCAGGTAAAGCGCATGCCTGCCCAAATCTCCATGTTTGACCTCTTGCGCATATCTCCATAGCATAAACAAGCACTTGACCAAGCCCTTGAGAAAATAGCTCTCCCAAGGGACATAACCCCTAAGAGCTTCCAAACGATGGTTAACCATATAGAAGGCAACAAACATGCAACATTCACAGACTATGACATGTCGTCGCACAAACTATTGCATAATGATCCCTTGCACTTTCTTGTCCAAGTCCACAAAAGCGCAATCTGTAGAGTCCTTGTTGATGGTGGGATTGGATTAAAAAATTTTACTTTAAACTTAATCAAGAAATTAGGCTACTCAAAATCTAGTATTGATGTCACAAGAAGGATCAACATTAGAGCCTATGATGAAGAGGAAAGATCCTCCAATTTAGGTATTATCATTCTACCTGTCTGGATTGGTCCAGTTGTCAAGAAAACTCCCTTCCAGATCCTAGACCTAGAGTTGGGATACAACATGTTACTAGGGAGACCATAGATATATGAGATGCAAGTTGTACCCTCCACATATCATCAATGCATCAAGTTCCCACACCAGGAGGAAGAAATCATTATTGAGGGAGTTCCAAATCCATTCCAATATTGTAATATGGTTCAAACCAGTACTGACAACTAGGTTCCCTTGAACCAAGAGACAAGTATCTTGTCCGCATCAAATTCAATTCCCAAAGATATCATAAGAAAAGTGGGGAAAATATCTATTACTGACAAGGGGTGTGGTGAATACAGCTACGAGGAAGATTTCACTATCACAAACATGCCTCAAAGCCCAAGAACATATGGCATGCCACAACCAGTTATTACAACAGAAACCCTAGAACCTTTTCTATTCAGGTGTCCAACCACAACCTTTGTTAGATGGGGAGACACTGCATAAGATAACCCATTTGATCCAGATATCAATACATGGTTGTATCAAGATCCACAAGAGACACTTCAACAACCGGGCTACTCGTATCAACCTATGGAGCTGGCTATACAATGCTACAAAGGTTTGGGTATGATGGTACAACGGGTCTGGGGGCAAGAAAAAAAGGTTTAATGTAATTTTCTCTCCTTCCCACCCAAAGAAACAAGAGAGGGTTAGGCTATGGGAAAAAAAGAACTTGTCCTATCACCCAAGACATACAATTTGATCAACAACCAATAGCAGAGTTACACCGAGGGAAAAAGTCTGAACACATCCTAATCAACAACATACTTCAACAGTTGTTTCCAGCCAAAGTGGGAATCTCTCAAACCCAATTAACCCTCAACTAAGAAATCCATGATAATGAGGGAAGTGATACATATGATGATGATTCTAGTGAAACTGACTCCCAAAAGTATGAGTGGAGATCCATTCATGACTCTGATCCATCAATCCCACACTATTCCCCTCAGTTAGCCACCACCATACACCTCGATGATCTGTTTAACCAATTAACCATAGATGATCAACCCTGTATTGATAAACATATCAATAGTAATTCATTAGGTGGTGCATCCACATCACAGTCTAGGTTTTTAAGAACCATCTTTATTATCCCATTAAACCAAACAGAGTCAACCTACCACGAAGGCCTATGTCTTGTACACCCAAAACTGATAGAGTGGGATCAACAAGGACCGCCTGATATGGATACCTTCAAGAATGATGAGGCTATCGTAGACTTCATGGGACTTAGAGAGGGAATTCCATCAGGAGACTATAAAGCAAGTTTCTCCATTGACCTTGAAAAATCAGCATACTTTGGGGAGGAAGCTCCTCTTTCCAGTCATCAAAAACAATTGAAAAAGAAAAAAGAATCATTAGTAAGTGAAAACTGAAAGGCACTTACTGGCACAAAAAATGATAAAAAGACAAAACAAGAGGCATCTTCTAGTGAAAACCTCACTGAGGCACTAGAACATGGAAAGCAGGAACCCCTCCCCTTGACAGAGGAAAGGTTGGCATTATTAGTAGAAGAAATGGAAGAAGTCAACTTGGGTGATGATAAAAACCCAAAGAACATCTACTTAGAAAATTCATTCACCCCAAAGAAGAGAGAACAGTTCATCAGTTTCTTCAAGGAAAGGAAGATCAATTTTGCATGGCCCTACTCAGACATGTCGGGATTAGATCCAGAGCTTGTTCTACATCATCTCTCATTGCTACCCAACGCTAAACCCGTCAAACAGAAGTTGAGAAAGATGCATCCCTGTGTTGCATTACTAGTCAAGGAAGAATTGAAAAATCTCCTAGATGCTAAGTTCATAAGACCGATCCCATACGCAGACTAGATATCTAATCTGGTACCAGTTACCAAGCACAGTGGTCAAATTCAAATTTGCACAGACTCTAGAGATCTTACCAAAGCTTTTCCCAAGGATGAATTTCCTTTTCCTAACATTGATATGATAGTAGATCTAACAGAAGGACATCAGATGCTATCACTCATGGATGGGTTTTTAGGGTATAATTAGATAAAGATCACGCCAGAGGACCAACACAAAACAACTTTTACATGTGCATGGGGGACCTACTGTTGGAATGTCATGTCATTTGGTCTAAAAAATGCTGCAGCAACATATCAAAGGGCCATGACAACAATCTTTCATGATCTCATTTACAAGACAATGGAGGACTATGTTGACGCCATACTTGCCAAGTCAATGCTTAGAAAAGGTCATCTACAAGTATTGGGACCCATCTTTGACAAAATGCAGTAATACAAGGTCCATTTTAACCCAAAGAAATGTGCATTCGGGGTCACAACACGGAATTTATTGGGGTTCATAGTGTCACATTGAGGCGTAGAGGTAGACCCAAAGAAAGTCAAAGCAATATTGGACATGCCACCACTGACCAACCTAAGGCAACTAAGGGGGTTACAAGGAAGGATCCAATCCATTAGGCACTTCATAGCCCAGCTAGCAGACAAGTGCCACCCATTCCAACATATACTACATAAGGACATCAAATTCATATGGACAGAACAATGCGGACAATCATTCCAAATATTCAAGGACTATCTACTCAAGTCTCCCATATTGGTGCCACCAGTCCAAGGTACACCATTTATTCTATATATCTCAGCAACCGAATCAGAATTAGGCATACTCTTAGCACAACATGATGACACAGGAAAGGAAAGAGGTATCTACTATCTAAGTAGAACATTGGTAGGCTATGAGCTCAACTATATGCCCATTGAAAAAGCATGCCTCATAGTTTTCTTTGCTTCCCAGAAGCTGAGGCATTACATGTTGAGTCACCAAACAAAGTTGATAACACATATTTATCCTTTAAAGTATCTACTAAGAAAAGCAGCACTCATTGGATGACTTACAAAGTGGATAATGATCTTAAGTGAGTTTGACATAGAATATGTGGACAGAAAAGCCATCAAAGGGAAAGTGATTGCAGATCAACTAGAAGAGGCACCTATTCAGGATCATTAGCCTATCATATCAGACTTCCCAGATGAGTCTATTCTTACACTACAACTAGAAATAGAGATATGGAAACTCTACTTGGATGGATCATGCACAAATCATGGAGCAGGAGCAGGAATAGTACTCATCACTCCAAACAATGATGCAAATTCCAAAATCTTTCAAACTCAACTTCCCATGCACCAACAAAATAGCCAAATATGAAGCACTAGTCATTGGATTAAAGACAACAATTCAATGGAGAATCAAGAACCTTAAGGTCTACAGAGATTTGCAATTGGTCATTAGCAAAGTCAACAATGAATATATGACAAAATATGAGAAGCTAATACCATACAGAGAACAGATAGATAGGTTGTGCACTAAGTTCCAATACATCTTTTTTGAGAAAATACCAAGGGCTCAAAACAAAGTTGCAGACACGATGGCTACCATAACATCACTGATTGATATGCTAGGCAATGAAACCAGATTCCAGTTTCTAGTGGAGCAACTCATGATGCCATCACATCAAGCACCAAGCACAAAATCGGTGTGTGTCCTTCTTGGTCTTGAAACCCCATGGTACCATGATATGTATAATTACCTCCAAACTAGTGTCTTACCTCCTAACTTGTCAAGGAACTAGAAAAAGTCCCTCATCCACCAAGCCTCTAGGTACACCATTCTCGCAACTACTTTATATAGACAAAGTCTAGACTGAATGTAATACCCACTCATATTTTGCTTTTAGTTTTTGATGTCGTACTCATTTAGGCAGTTATTCCAGTTGATTGGCCGGATTCTTTTAGGATACATTTCATGTGAGCTATTATTGTTTCATTTGATGGTGATTTTGAATTATGATGTTATGGATTTATCATATGCATGGATAGATGTGATGATATTATCATGATGATTATTATATGTTGATTTCAAATTATGATGTACTTGCCCCATACTTACATGTGTATGGTTATCTTATATGTTGTTGCACTTGTGACATGTTTGCTGTGGTAGAGGACAGAGATGTAGTTACTTGCTTTGCGAGATCCACACGTTCAATCGATCCCTATCATTGTTTGTGATATTATATTGGATGTACATGCGTGTTCTTTTGATGACAGGATTGCAGGTACATGGCATCGTCTTCTCTGAATTGGAAGGAGTGAGCATGCCCATATATTCATCTCAATGGTAAAAAGGAGAGGTAACATACAGATCCAAAACCCTAACCTAAGCCTATTGTCCTAAGTATTGGATGAGTATCAGTTTGCCTACCCTACACGAATTCGTCTAGTTCACGTGAATTCATGGATCCTATCTTGTTATGTGTATGGGTTGATTTTGAGTGATTTCAGTTGAGTGTTGTGATAGTTTGATTTATCATGTATTTGGGAAATTGATTATTATTGAGATTAATTATTAAATATAGGGTATTTAATTAATAGAAAATTAATTAAATATTTATGTTTAATTGGAAAAGTAATTATAGTGCAATTATTGAATATTAGAATTTAATTGAATATTTAAATTAAAATTTGAATTATATTAGCTTTTATGCTTTATTAAATAATTAAATATTTAATTGCATGGATAAGTGTGCTTTAAATATTTAATCTATTTAAAATATATTTTAATTAATTACATGTGCAAGATATTATTGAAAATTAAGTATGAATTCAAAATGCAACTTGGTTTAAAAAGTCAAAGTTGAGTTGTGTAAGTAAATAGATATTATTAATTAATAAATGAGATTTTCTTTCAAATTTGGAGGAGTTAACTAAGTTAACTCAAGTGTCTATTTTTGGGGGATTTGCTTGAAAGGTGGAAGTTGATTCTCTTTAGGGGAGTTCTCTTCTCATTCTCTCATAACACGTTTTTTGGTGAAAGCATTTTGGAGAGAAGAATTTTGGGAGAGCATTTTTGTGTGTTCTTATTGTCTTGCTATTTTGTGAATTTTGTGTGTGCTTGGAGGCTTGAGGATTTGTGGAGATCTTGGCTTGGGAGGCTTTGTGGTTCCAGATTTCCATGTGTTTAGATTATTTGCATTTCTTAAATATGTCTATTTACGTTTTTGCTTAAATGGGTGTCTTTGAAAACCCTAGATCTATGTTTTCTAGAAAAAATATAAACTTGGCATAGTAATGTTATGCTGCCAAAATTTGGAGGAAAAATGTGCATGGGAGGACCTATAAATTGAGAAAAATTAAACTCCCTATAGTATAGACTATTGTAGAAAAATAAATATTTGGGTTGACATATATTTCTTGTTGGAAAAATTAATTAGTTGGAAAAAAACCATGCTCTCTAGAAAAATACAGACCTT
>MU226784.1:76183-95907 GCA_018584345.1 Thuja plicata
AGTTAGGACTCTGCACTTATGATACAATACTTTGTGCGAGGGATTAATGCTCGCATCATGGGGGAAGTAAATCTCTTTGAGCCTATGACCCTACAAGATGCAGTTATTAAAGCCACTCTTACAAAGGCTAACTTTGCCTTAGGTCATGGAGGTCGACATGGTGGCCAGACTGGTGGGGCATCTAGATCAGGCTATAGAGGTAACTAGTCACAAGGCGCTGGGAACTTCAAGAAGCCATCCAACTATTAAAGAGGCAACCAGAATTAGAGTCAAAATCAGTAGCAACAACAGAAGGTTGCACCTCATACCTAGAGTGGTAAGAGCATCAAGAGTGGACAGCGCTTTAGGCGTAATCAGTCCAACCATCCAGCATAGAGTGCACGACCTAGTGCGAGAAGAGGGAGTATCCAGTAGTCGAGTGTGCCCTCCATTGGGAAAGGCAATATCAGAGGGACATGATGTTTCACTTGTGGTCAGTTTGGCCACATTGCGGTTAATTGTCCTTAGAAGGCACCTCAGTACTCCACATAGATGCCATCATCCTTAGAGCCTACAATAGGAGGGGGTTCACAGAGAGTATTTGCAGCCTTGGATCACTGATAGGAAGAGCATCAGGGGATAGTTATAGAGACCTTAGGTACTATTCAAGGTACCTCTATATCTATATTGTTTGAGTCAAGAGCTACAAATTCTTTTATATCACCTTTCCTTGTTGAGTGTTGTGGGCTAGTGGCTGCAAAGCAAGCCTTAGGTTGGCAAGTGGATTTAGCTTGAGGGGCTAAGGTAGCTACAGATTCCTTGGTTCATAATTTTGAACTGAACTTAGGGAAGTTCATTACCTCAGTTGACCTTCGTGTGATTCCTTTGGGATCATATGGGGTTTTCTTAGGAATGGATTGGTTGGGAGCTCATGGAACTAATATTGATTGTAGATGGAAGACCATCCATCACAAGGATGATGATGGTAAGGAGTATCAAATTATGAGGATTCCACAACCCATTTCCCTTCTTATGATATCCGCTATGCAACTAGGTCGATGTATGCGAAGGGGTTGTCATATGTTTGCAGTATTTATATATGAGATAGATGAAGTGGAGAGTGAAGTCAAGACACTGGATCATCCTATATTACAGGAGTTCATTGATGTATTTCCTAGTGAGATCCCAGGTATGCCACCGAAGTGTGACATATACTTCTGCATAGAGCTTGTGCCAGGAGCAGAGCCTATTTCTAGAGCTCCATATCAGATGACCACTCACGATTTGAGTGAGTTGAAGGTTCAGTTAGAGGAGTTTTTGGCAAAGGGGAGAATTATCCCTAGTATTTCTCCTTGGGAAACACTTGTCCTCTTCATTAAGAAGAAAGATGGATCATTATGCTTGTGCATCAACTATAGACAGTTGACCAGGGTAACAATCAAGAACATGTATCCATTGCCACGCATTGATGACCTATTTGATTAGATCAAGGGAGCCAAGGTGTTCTCTAAAATTGATCTTAAATCAGGGTACCACCATTTGCAGATTGAGGATACAGATATCCAAAATACTACATTCCGTACATGCTATGGACACTACGAGTTTACAGTGGTTCCTTTTGGGTTCACGAATGCTCCATTGGTATTCATGTTCTTGATGAATGAAGTATTTTTTGAATACCTAGATCTCTTTGTTCTCATCTTCTTGGATGACATATTGATTTATTCTAGATCCGTGGAGGATCATGAAGAGCATCTTCGACAGGTTTTGCAGTGCCTTAGGAAAAATCAGCTTTATGCCAGTTCGGCTAAGTGTGATTTCTTCCAGTCAGAGGTACAGTATCTTGGTCATGTTATTTCTGGAGAAGGTATCTCAGTAGATCCTTTGAAGATTCATTCTATTTTGGAGTGGCCAGCACCCACTAATGTGTCTGAGGTACGTAGCTTCATGGGTCTTGCAGGGTATTACCATAGGTTTGTGAAGAACTTCTGTAGAGTTACATATCCTATCACTTTTCTTCAATGGAAAGGGAAGAAATTTGTTTGGAAAAAGAAGTGTGAGGAGGATTTTCAGAGCCTTAAGGGGTGTTTGACTAGTGCACCTATCCTAGTTGTACCTGATCTAGCGGGATATTTTGTGGTGTGTGATGATGCTTCATTATAGGGTATTGGAGTAGTCCTTATGCAGGATGGACGAGTGATTACATATGAGTCTCATAGACTCAAGGATCATGAGCTTAATTACCCTACACATGATCTTGAGTTAGCTACAGTTGTCCATGCATTGGTACGATGGAGACACTTTCTATTGAGACATTGGTTTGAGCTTCATAGTGATCACCGCAACCTTTAGTACATTTTTACTCAGCCTAATCTGAATGCTAGACAGAGAAGGTGGATGGAGTTCCTTTACGAATATGACTTTGAGATAAATTATATTCAGGGCAGGGAAAATGTAGTTACAGATGCATTGAGTCGCAAGCGACAGGCTATTCTAGCATTGACTCTTAGTGTGGACTTGAGGAGTAGGATTCTCCAGACACTTCCTAGAGATACTTTGTATCAGGAGGTGAAGGCAGAGATTGAGTCAGGGATACCATTGGAGGGTAGATTCTCAAGGTATGTTTTGGAGTCGGATGGTCTATTGCATCATACAAGCCAGATCTATGTACCACCATTGGATAATTTGTGTACATTAGTGTTATGCGAGGCTCATCGTCCACCCTATTCGGCATATCCTGGTGTCAAGAAGATGCACGTAGACCTTCGACAGCTCTACCATTGGACTAGTATGAAGCGGGATATTAAAAAATTTGTGGCTAGATGCTTAGAGTGTCAGAGGGTCAAGGAAGAACATTAACATCCACCGAGGCTTCTACAGTCAAATCTCATTCCATCTTGGAAGTGGGCTATCATTTCTATGGATTTCATTGTTGGATTACCTTTGACTCCTTCCAGACATGATGTTGTCATGGTGACTGTTGATCGGTTGACCAAGGTGGCTCTTTTCTCCCCTATGAGATCATCTTATACAGCGGCTTCTGTAGCCAGAGTCTTCATGTAGGATATTTTGATACTACATGGCATTCCTCGCCGGATTATATCAGATTGAGATCTTGTATTTACCTCAGCATTTTGGACATCATTACAACACGATCTTGGTGCTCAGCTAAATTTTAATTCAGTGTACCATCCTGAGACTGATGGACAGATAGAGCAGGTGAACCAGGTTCTTGAGGACATGTTGAGGATGTATGTCATGGATAGATAGACTCATTGGGAGGACTACTTGTACCTAGTAGAGTTTGCATACAATAATGGATATCATAGCTCTATTGGCATGACACATTTTCATGCGTTGTATGGACGTCCTTGTCGTACACCTTTGAGCTTGGATAGATTGGAGGACCATATTCTTCTTGGTCCAGAGATGCTTCGAGACATGGAGTAGCAGGTAGTGTGGATACGTGAGCATTTGGTTAGTGCACAGGATATATTGAAGAAGTATGCAGATGCTCACAAGGTGGATAGATAGTTTGTAGTTGGAGATAAAATGTTCCTGAGAGTGCACCCACAGAAGAGTCTGATCCATTTTGGAAAGGGTTCAAAGTTGGCACCTCTCTTTGTGGGACCATTTGAGATCCTAGAGAGGATAGGACCAGTTGTTTACCGTCTTGCTTTTCCACCTAGCCTATAGCGCATCCATGATGTTTTCCATGTTTCAGTTCTTAGGAGATATATTCCTAACATTATGCATGTACTTGATTGGAATGCATTACAGGTCGAGGATGGGAAGCTAGCTTTGGAGCCAATACGTAGTTTGGAGCAGCGGGGTGGGACCCTTAGGGGTCACACCATAGAGCAGGTAAGGGTCCAATGGGACCCAAATGACGAGTCTTCAGCAACTTGGGAGGATGCAGCTAGATTACGGGATCTATATCCCTACTTTTTTACGGGCTTCCAGGAGTAAGCCTAATCCTAGGTGGTGGATGTAATACCCACTCATATTTTTCTTTCAGTTTTTTATGTCATACTCTTTTAGGCAGTTATTCCAGTTGATTGGCCAGATTCTTTTAGGCTGCATTTCATGTGAGCTATTATTGTTCCATTTGATGGTGATTCTGGATTATGATGTTATGGATTTATCATATGCATATATAGATGTGATGATATTATCATGATGATTATTATATGTTGATTTCAGATTATGATGTACTTACCCCATACTTGTATGTGTATGGTTATCTTATATGTTGTTGTACTTGTGACGTGTTTTTTGTGGTAGAGGATAGAGACGTAGTTACTTTCTTTACGAGATCCACACGTTTGACCAATCCCTATCATTGTTTGCAATATTATATTGGATGTACATGCATGTTCTTTTGATGCCAGGATTGTAGGTATAGGGCATCGTCTTCCCTGAATTAGCAGGAGTGAGCGTGCTCATATATTCATCTCAATGGTAAAGAGGAGAGGTAACATACAGATGCAAAACCCTAACCTAAGCCTATTGTCCTAAGTATTGGATGAGTATCAATTTGACTACCCTACCCGGATTCATCTAGTTGACATAAATTCATGGATCCTATCTTGTTATGTGTATGGGTTGATTTTGAGTGATTTCAGTTGAGTGTTGTGATATTGTGTGATTTATCATGTATTTGTGAAATTGATTATTATTGAGATTAATTATTAAATATAGGGTATTCAATTAATTAAAAATTAATTAAATATCTATGTTTAATTGGGAAAGTAATTATAGTGCAATTATTGAATATTGGAATTTAAATTAAAATTTGAATTATATTAGCTTTTATGCTTTATTAAATAATTAAATATTTAATTGCATGAATAAGTGTGCTTTAAATATTTAATCTATTTAATATATATTTTAACAAATTACATGTGCAAGATATTATTGAAAATTGAGTTTGAATTCAAAATGCAACTTGGTTTAAAAAGTCAAAGTTGAGTTGTGCAAGTAAATAGATATTATTAATTAATAAATGATATTTTCATTTAAATTTGGAGGTGGAGTCAACTAAGTTAACTCAAGTGTCTATTTTGGGGAAATTTGCTTGAAAGGTGGAAGTTGATTCCCTTTAGGGGAGTTCTCTTCTCATTCTTTCATAACAAGTTTTTTGGTGAAGACATTTTGGAGAGAAGAATTTTGGGAGAGCATTTTTGTGTGTTCTTGTTGTCTTGCTATTTTGTAAATTTTGTGTGCTTGGAGGCTTGAGGATTTGTAGAGATCTTGTTTTGGGAGGCTTCGTGGTTCCAGATTTGCATTCGGAGTTGGATTCGAAGGCTTCAGGATTCTCCATCTTACAAAGCTTCTTTGTCAATTTTTGGTGGATTTAAGGTAGGGTTTGAAAAAAACCCCTTTGTGATTTCAATTTGTAAATTTTGTGCTTTCCATGTGTTTGGATTATTATTTGCATTTCTTAAATAGGTCTATTTAGGTTTATTCTTAAATGGGTGTCTTAGAAAACCCTAGATCTATGTTTTCTAGAAAAAATATAAACTTGGCATAGTAATGTTACGCTACCAAAATTTGGAGGAAAAATGTGCATGGGAAGGCCTATAAATTGAGAAAAATTAAACTCCCTATAGTATAGATTATAGTATAAAAATAAATATTTGGGTTGACATATATTTCTTGTTGGAAAAATTAATTAGTTGGAAAAAAACCATGCTCTCTTGAAAAATACAGACCTTAAAAAAAGTTCACCAGTAAAAAATAAATAAGCCTAGGAGAAGACAAAAATTAGAAAAGACAAAAAAAAGAAAGAAATAAACACCAAATAGGAAAATTCTTATTCATGTTTTCGTTTTTGGAAATGATTTAAAAATAAAAAATAAAAATGTCTTTGTTTTGGAAAAAAAAAATGAAATTAAATTCGTTTGAGAAATTTTTTTTTTATTTAAAAAAAGAAAATGCATGTGATAAAGGGGTGCGGTGGGCTCCACCCACCTACCCCACCCTGCAGCCGACTGCGCACGCAGTCTGGTCTGCCAGCAACCGGGCTACCTTTCAGCACCCGGACTGCTACGACAACCCCTTTGGGCGTCGTATATGTAGGAAGGGGGGGACCCGCTCCCCCCTAACAACTTTATAAAAATTGTTTAAAATTTATTTATTTAATTTTTTTTTAATAATTTAAATTATATTTATTTAACATTAATTTTTAATTAATATGTTTTGTTTAATAAACATTATTTAATGTTAATTTTTATTTAGTAATTTTTAATTAATTTAAATATATTAAGTTTATAATATGTAGTTAATTTAATTTAATCTATTTAATGCTATTTAAATTAGTTTATTTAAAGACTATTAGTTAGTATTAAATAAACTTAATTTGGATAATATTATTATTTTAGATTAGGTTATAAACTTAATTATTTAAATGGATTTTAAATTAAGGTATTTAAAATGGATTTATTTAAAGTGGTTAAATTTATTTTATTTTATTTTTAAATTTAAACTTGTTGAACTAAATTAAATTGTAAATTAGTTTAAATTATATGGTTTATTAGTTAATTAATCACTTTTATAATGAAGTCATATTAGTGGATTAATTAGGCTAGTAAATAACATATTGAGGATCGATTTAGAATAACTATATGTAAGGGGATCGAATTGATTTAGTAACATGCATATAAGGGTTCTAAATCGGTTAGTTTAGTTAATTGAATTAACTATGGAATCCTAGTTCTTTGGACAATTATTGTTTTGCAATGGAATCTATTTATATTATTGTTAATTGTGGATATATAGGAGCTTTTTGACAATTCCGCATAATGTAGTGTTGATTCCATTTCTTATGTATTTATTTCCATGCATCGAGTATCTAGGTTTTAGATTGCCCTAGAATGTATATAGAGGCTGGGGGTGTTTTGCATTTATGTTTATGATTTGGCGTGTGTGCTTCATGTGATTACCCTAAACTGACCATGTAAACCCTTCGATTATATTATCTGATTGTGTACCTTTTTGTGACTGTTCTTGTTATGTGTGGGAAACTACATTGGGTATACTTGGGTTTTGACCTATGCTAGATCTATGTAGGATCTGTCAGCCTAGGGTTGCTTACCTAGATGTGTAGTAGGGGTGGCTTGCAATAAGTTCTGTGTCTATAAGTGACTACTGGGATTGCTTATTGTAAGTAGACTTAATAAGTGATAATTAAATCTATAACTGAGAGATCTTAAAATGAACTAATAAGATGTGTTCCTCACCCATGCTTGAGCGCTAGTATAGGCTGAGATGGAGGATGAGATGATGCTTGCTACCTTTGAGATGTGTGTGTCTGGCATAGTTAGTGGCCTTGTCAGTTTGAGAGGTCATTGATGCCATGTATGGTCACTTAAGTGTAGGGATCCATTTGGATCTCTAGGACAAAACTTAAGGGTTCGACATGCATGATGACACCTTCCTTTACACAGTATAGATTTCCTATGGATGTCAGTTGCCTCTGGATTAAGGAGTCTTACCTTTCATTATGTATAGTACACGTGGATTAGAGAGCTATTAGGATCCCTTTCTTAGCGGTTACTTCCTTATCGATTTTGGATATCTGAGTGCGGTCTATTGTTATATCCATAGAACAGTGGGGTGGACCTTTGTGGTTCCACACGGATGGGTGGTAGTGATTCTTTACACATTGAGATTTGACGTCCTTGTTCTAGCGCTTGATGGATTTAATGTGGATGAGCTCCCTATGATTCTTTACTTGTGGTTATGTACTTATCATTCATATTGTAAATCCTGTACTAGAGTATCGCATGTGATACCTAATCTAGATATTGTATATTATGTAGATTAGAGTGATTACCACATACCTTGTGACATGTGCATTGGATGTGAGTTTATGGTGGTTTCATGGTTATCCATGAGGTTTCTACCTATGGTTTTGTAAGTTGTAATTGTTATATCTATTCAAACGGAATCTGTTGTTATGTTGTTTAGTTGTGTTTCACTTTAAGTAATTCAACATCATGGAACCCTTGAGTCTTGTAATCTCTGTGAATGTATGACATGTGCATAAATGGTATTTTCTTCTGCATTAATGTATGTCTCTTTATGTAAACTTTAAAAAAAAATTATTCAACAAACGTAGTATCATGTTCTAGGTTAATCTCTCTTGGGTTCCCTGACGGGGCATTACATTTGGTATCAAAGCCCTAGTTTCTACACTGGAAACTCTGGGAATTATACGCTCATTAGGTTGTGTCTAGCTTGAACTTAAAAGTAAAACATATACATACAATACTATTGTTTTTAGATTATTGCTTTATGGTTATTTTTATTCTTTAGTTTATGATTTGAGCTATGTGGTGAGTTTTGTATATATCTCTAATTGTTTCAGGAATCATGCATGAAACAAGAGCCACTAGAGGCTATCGTAGAGGTGGGTCTGGTGCCCATGGGAGAGGTAGGCAGTCTAACCCCTCCACGAGTGTCAGGAAAGAGAGTAGTCAGGATCAGAATAGAGATGATTAGAGAAGGGAGAGTCAGGATGAGTCTGGGGGACTTGACACTAGACAGATGCTTCAAGCAATCCTAAATCATCTTGGTCTCGAGAGGGTCAGAGTAGAGCAGGATGCATCCCATAACTCTCATAGAGAGGAGAGACAGAGGGATAGGTCTAGGATTCCTTGAAGGAGGACTATTACAGTGGACCCTGGCGTCGTGGAAACAAACCACATGAGGGACCTGATGAGAGGGAAGCCTATTCCTTTTGATGGGTAGGGATCTGTTATGGAGGTTGAGACTTAGATCATAGGCTTAGAGAGGATCTTCGCTATGCACCCCTTTAGTAGAAATACTAAAGTGAGGTATGTTGTGATGCAGCTGTCACACTTTGCAGTTGTATGGTGGAAGATCAAGGAGGATAAGCTGGGTCTTCAGATGGACACAGCTACATGGGAGCTCTTCCTTGAGCACTTTAGAGAGAGATTCCTTTCTGATTGGTGGAGACAGTAGAGGGCTGATGAGTTTCATAACTTGAGGCAGTTGAATTTGACCGTTGAGCAGTATGAGCATCAAATTTTTGAGCTCAAACAGTATGTAGGATACAGTTAGGACTCTGCACTTATGATACAATACTTTGTGCGAGGGATTAATGCTCGCATCATGGGGGAAGTAAATCTCTTTGAGCCTATGACCCTACAAGATGCAGTTATTAAAGCCACTCTTACAAAGGCTAACTTTGCCTTAGGTCATGGAGGTCGACATGGTGGCCAGACTGGTGGGGCATCTAGATCAGGCTATAGAGGTAACTAGTCACAAGGCGCTGGGAACTTCAAGAAGCCATCCAACTATTAAAGAGGCAACCAGAATTAGAGTCAAAATCAGTAGCAACAACAGAAGGTTGCACCTCATACCTAGAGTGGTAAGAGCATCAAGAGTGGACAGCGCTTTAGGCGTAATCAGTCCAACCATCCAGCATAGAGTGCACGACCTAGTGCGAGAAGAGGGAGTATCCAGTAGTCGAGTGTGCCCTCCATTGGGAAAGGCAATATCAGAGGGACATGATGTTTCACTTGTGGTCAGTTTGGCCACATTGCGGTTAATTGTCCTTAGAAGGCACCTCAGTACTCCACATAGATGCCATCATCCTTAGAGCCTACAATAGGAGGGGGTTCACAGAGAGTATTTGCAGCCTTGGATCACTGATAGGAAGAGCATCAGGGGATAGTTATAGAGACCTTAGGTACTATTCAAGGTACCTCTATATCTATATTGTTTGAGTCAAGAGCTACAAATTCTTTTATATCACCTTTCCTTGTTGAGTGTTGTGGGCTAGTGGCTGCAAAGCAAGCCTTAGGTTGGCAAGTGGATTTAGCTTGAGGGGCTAAGGTAGCTACAGATTCCTTGGTTCATAATTTTGAACTGAACTTAGGGAAGTTCATTACCTCAGTTGACCTTCGTGTGATTCCTTTGGGATCATATGGGGTTTTCTTAGGAATGGATTGGTTGGGAGCTCATGGAACTAATATTGATTGTAGATGGAAGACCATCCATCACAAGGATGATGATGGTAAGGAGTATCAAATTATGAGGATTCCACAACCCATTTCCCTTCTTATGATATCCGCTATGCAACTAGGTCGATGTATGCGAAGGGGTTGTCATATGTTTGCAGTATTTATATATGAGATAGATGAAGTGGAGAGTGAAGTCAAGACACTGGATCATCCTATATTACAGGAGTTCATTGATGTATTTCCTAGTGAGATCCCAGGTATGCCACCGAAGTGTGACATATACTTCTGCATAGAGCTTGTGCCAGGAGCAGAGCCTATTTCTAGAGCTCCATATCAGATGACCACTCACGATTTGAGTGAGTTGAAGGTTCAGTTAGAGGAGTTTTTGGCAAAGGGGAGAATTATCCCTAGTATTTCTCCTTGGGAAACACTTGTCCTCTTCATTAAGAAGAAAGATGGATCATTATGCTTGTGCATCAACTATAGACAGTTGACCAGGGTAACAATCAAGAACATGTATCCATTGCCACGCATTGATGACCTATTTGATTAGATCAAGGGAGCCAAGGTGTTCTCTAAAATTGATCTTAAATCAGGGTACCACCATTTGCAGATTGAGGATACAGATATCCAAAATACTACATTCCGTACATGCTATGGACACTACGAGTTTACAGTGGTTCCTTTTGGGTTCACGAATGCTCCATTGGTATTCATGTTCTTGATGAATGAAGTATTTTTTGAATACCTAGATCTCTTTGTTCTCATCTTCTTGGATGACATATTGATTTATTCTAGATCCGTGGAGGATCATGAAGAGCATCTTCGACAGGTTTTGCAGTGCCTTAGGAAAAATCAGCTTTATGCCAGTTCGGCTAAGTGTGATTTCTTCCAGTCAGAGGTACAGTATCTTGGTCATGTTATTTCTGGAGAAGGTATCTCAGTAGATCCTTTGAAGATTCATTCTATTTTGGAGTGGCCAGCACCCACTAATGTGTCTGAGGTACGTAGCTTCATGGGTCTTGCAGGGTATTACCATAGGTTTGTGAAGAACTTCTGTAGAGTTACATATCCTATCACTTTTCTTCAATGGAAAGGGAAGAAATTTGTTTGGAAAAAGAAGTGTGAGGAGGATTTTCAGAGCCTTAAGGGGTGTTTGACTAGTGCACCTATCCTAGTTGTACCTGATCTAGCGGGATATTTTGTGGTGTGTGATGATGCTTCATTATAGGGTATTGGAGTAGTCCTTATGCAGGATGGACGAGTGATTACATATGAGTCTCATAGACTCAAGGATCATGAGCTTAATTACCCTACACATGATCTTGAGTTAGCTACAGTTGTCCATGCATTGGTACGATGGAGACACTTTCTATTGAGACATTGGTTTGAGCTTCATAGTGATCACCGCAACCTTTAGTACATTTTTACTCAGCCTAATCTGAATGCTAGACAGAGAAGGTGGATGGAGTTCCTTTACGAATATGACTTTGAGATAAATTATATTCAGGGCAGGGAAAATGTAGTTACAGATGCATTGAGTCGCAAGCGACAGGCTATTCTAGCATTGACTCTTAGTGTGGACTTGAGGAGTAGGATTCTCCAGACACTTCCTAGAGATACTTTGTATCAGGAGGTGAAGGCAGAGATTGAGTCAGGGATACCATTGGAGGGTAGATTCTCAAGGTATGTTTTGGAGTCGGATGGTCTATTGCATCATACAAGCCAGATCTATGTACCACCATTGGATAATTTGTGTACATTAGTGTTATGCGAGGCTCATCGTCCACCCTATTCGGCATATCCTGGTGTCAAGAAGATGCACGTAGACCTTCGACAGCTCTACCATTGGACTAGTATGAAGCGGGATATTAAAAAATTTGTGGCTAGATGCTTAGAGTGTCAGAGGGTCAAGGAAGAACATTAACATCCACCGAGGCTTCTACAGTCAAATCTCATTCCATCTTGGAAGTGGGCTATCATTTCTATGGATTTCATTGTTGGATTACCTTTGACTCCTTCCAGACATGATGTTGTCATGGTGACTGTTGATCGGTTGACCAAGGTGGCTCTTTTCTCCCCTATGAGATCATCTTATACAGCGGCTTCTGTAGCCAGAGTCTTCATGTAGGATATTTTGATACTACATGGCATTCCTCGCCGGATTATATCAGATTGAGATCTTGTATTTACCTCAGCATTTTGGACATCATTACAACACGATCTTGGTGCTCAGCTAAATTTTAATTCAGTGTACCATCCTGAGACTGATGGACAGATAGAGCAGGTGAACCAGGTTCTTGAGGACATGTTGAGGATGTATGTCATGGATAGATAGACTCATTGGGAGGACTACTTGTACCTAGTAGAGTTTGCATACAATAATGGATATCATAGCTCTATTGGCATGACACATTTTCATGCGTTGTATGGACGTCCTTGTCGTACACCTTTGAGCTTGGATAGATTGGAGGACCATATTCTTCTTGGTCCAGAGATGCTTCGAGACATGGAGTAGCAGGTAGTGTGGATACGTGAGCATTTGGTTAGTGCACAGGATATATTGAAGAAGTATGCAGATGCTCACAAGGTGGATAGATAGTTTGTAGTTGGAGATAAAATGTTCCTGAGAGTGCACCCACAGAAGAGTCTGATCCATTTTGGAAAGGGTTCAAAGTTGGCACCTCTCTTTGTGGGACCATTTGAGATCCTAGAGAGGATAGGACCAGTTGTTTACCGTCTTGCTTTTCCACCTAGCCTATAGCGCATCCATGATGTTTTCCATGTTTCAGTTCTTAGGAGATATATTCCTAACATTATGCATGTACTTGATTGGAATGCATTACAGGTCGAGGATGGGAAGCTAGCTTTGGAGCCAATACGTAGTTTGGAGCAGCGGGGTGGGACCCTTAGGGGTCACACCATAGAGCAGGTAAGGGTCCAATGGGACCCAAATGACGAGTCTTCAGCAACTTGGGAGGATGCAGCTAGATTACGGGATCTATATCCCTACTTTTTTACGGGCTTCCAGGAGTAAGCCTAATCCTAGGTGGTGGATGTAATACCCACTCATATTTTTCTTTCAGTTTTTTATGTCATACTCTTTTAGGCAGTTATTCCAGTTGATTGGCCAGATTCTTTTAGGCTGCATTTCATGTGAGCTATTATTGTTCCATTTGATGGTGATTCTGGATTATGATGTTATGGATTTATCATATGCATATATAGATGTGATGATATTATCATGATGATTATTATATGTTGATTTCAGATTATGATGTACTTACCCCATACTTGTATGTGTATGGTTATCTTATATGTTGTTGTACTTGTGACGTGTTTTTTGTGGTAGAGGATAGAGACGTAGTTACTTTCTTTACGAGATCCACACGTTTGACCAATCCCTATCATTGTTTGCAATATTATATTGGATGTACATGCATGTTCTTTTGATGCCAGGATTGTAGGTATAGGGCATCGTCTTCCCTGAATTAGCAGGAGTGAGCGTGCTCATATATTCATCTCAATGGTAAAGAGGAGAGGTAACATACAGATGCAAAACCCTAACCTAAGCCTATTGTCCTAAGTATTGGATGAGTATCAATTTGACTACCCTACCCGGATTCATCTAGTTGACATAAATTCATGGATCCTATCTTGTTATGTGTATGGGTTGATTTTGAGTGATTTCAGTTGAGTGTTGTGATATTGTGTGATTTATCATGTATTTGTGAAATTGATTATTATTGAGATTAATTATTAAATATAGGGTATTCAATTAATTAAAAATTAATTAAATATCTATGTTTAATTGGGAAAGTAATTATAGTGCAATTATTGAATATTGGAATTTAAATTAAAATTTGAATTATATTAGCTTTTATGCTTTATTAAATAATTAAATATTTAATTGCATGAATAAGTGTGCTTTAAATATTTAATCTATTTAATATATATTTTAACAAATTACATGTGCAAGATATTATTGAAAATTGAGTTTGAATTCAAAATGCAACTTGGTTTAAAAAGTCAAAGTTGAGTTGTGCAAGTAAATAGATATTATTAATTAATAAATGATATTTTCATTTAAATTTGGAGGTGGAGTCAACTAAGTTAACTCAAGTGTCTATTTTGGGGAAATTTGCTTGAAAGGTGGAAGTTGATTCCCTTTAGGGGAGTTCTCTTCTCATTCTTTCATAACAAGTTTTTTGGTGAAGACATTTTGGAGAGAAGAATTTTGGGAGAGCATTTTTGTGTGTTCTTGTTGTCTTGCTATTTTGTAAATTTTGTGTGCTTGGAGGCTTGAGGATTTGTAGAGATCTTGTTTTGGGAGGCTTCGTGGTTCCAGATTTGCATTCGGAGTTGGATTCGAAGGCTTCAGGATTCTCCATCTTACAAAGCTTCTTTGTCAATTTTTGGTGGATTTAAGGTAGGGTTTGAAAAAAACCCCTTTGTGATTTCAATTTGTAAATTTTGTGCTTTCCATGTGTTTGGATTATTATTTGCATTTCTTAAATAGGTCTATTTAGGTTTATTCTTAAATGGGTGTCTTAGAAAACCCTAGATCTATGTTTTCTAGAAAAAATATAAACTTGGCATAGTAATGTTACGCTACCAAAATTTGGAGGAAAAATGTGCATGGGAAGGCCTATAAATTGAGAAAAATTAAACTCCCTATAGTATAGATTATAGTATAAAAATAAATATTTGGGTTGACATATATTTCTTGTTGGAAAAATTAATTAGTTGGAAAAAAACCATGCTCTCTTGAAAAATACAGACCTTAAAAAAAGTTCACCAGTAAAAAATAAATAAGCCTAGGAGAAGACAAAAATTAGAAAAGACAAAAAAAAGAAAGAAATAAACACCAAATAGGAAAATTCTTATTCATGTTTTCGTTTTTGGAAATGATTTAAAAATAAAAAATAAAAATGTCTTTGTTTTGGAAAAAAAAAATGAAATTAAATTCGTTTGAGAAATTTTTTTTTTATTTAAAAAAAGAAAATGCATGTGATAAAGGGGTGCGGTGGGCTCCACCCACCTACCCCACCCTGCAGCCGACTGCGCACGCAGTCTGGTCTGCCAGCAACCGGGCTACCTTTCAGCACCCGGACTGCTACGACAACCCCTTTGGGCGTCGTATATGTAGGAAGGGGGGGACCCGCTCCCCCCTAACAACTTTATAAAAATTGTTTAAAATTTATTTATTTAATTTTTTTTTAATAATTTAAATTATATTTATTTAACATTAATTTTTAATTAATATGTTTTGTTTAATAAACATTATTTAATGTTAATTTTTATTTAGTAATTTTTAATTAATTTAAATATATTAAGTTTATAATATGTAGTCAATTTAATTTAATATATTTAATGCTATTTAAATTAGTTTATATAAAGACTATTAGTTAGTATTAAATAAAGTTAATTTGGATAATATTATTATTTTAGATTAGGTTAATTGATTAAGTTATAAACTTAATTATTTAAATGGATTTTAAATTAAGGTGTTTAAAATGGATTTATTTAAAGTGGTTAATTTTATTTGTTTTTTTTTTAAATTTAGACTAGTTGAACTAAATTGAATTATAAATTAGTTTGAATTATATGATTTATTAGTTAATTAGTCACTTTTATAATGAACTCATATTAGTGGATTAATTAGGCTAGTAAATAACATATTGAGCATCGATTTAGGATAACTATATGTAAGGGGATCCAATTGATTTAGTAACATGCATATAAGGGTTGTAAATCGATTAGTTTAGTTAATTGAATTAACTATGGAATCCTAGTTGTTTGGACAATTATTGTTTTGCGATGGAATCTATTTCTATTATTATTAATTGTGGATGTATAAGAGCTTTTTGAAAATTCTGCATAATGTAGTGTTTATTCCGATTCTTATGTATTTATTTCCATGCATTGAGTATCTGGGTTTTAATTTGCCCTAGAATGTATACAGAGGCTGGGGGCATTTTTCATTTATGTTTATGATGTCGCATGTGTGCTTCGTGTGATCACCCTAAACTGACCATGTAAACCCTTCGATTATATTATCTGATTGTGTACCTCTTTGTGACCGTTCTTGTTATGTGTGGGAAATTGGATTGGGTATACATGGGTTTTGACCTATGCTAGATCTATGTAGGATCTGTGAGCCTAGGGTAGGTTACCTAGATGTGTAGTATGGGGTGGCTTGCAATAATTTTCGTGTCCATAAGTGACTACTAGGATTGCTTATTGTAAGTAGACTTAATAAGCAATAATTAAATGTATAACTGAGAGATCTTAAAATGAACTAACAAGACGTGTTCCTCACCCATGCTTGAGCGCTAGTATAGGATGAGATGGAGGATGAGATGATGCTTGCCACCTTTGAGAGGTGTGTGTCTGGCAAATTTAGTGGCCTTGTTGGTTTGAGAGGTCATTGATGCCATGTATGGTAACTTAAGTGTCGGGATCCATTGGGATTTCTAGGACAAAACTTAAGTGTTAGACGTGCATGATGACACATTTATTTACACAGTCTAGATTTCCTACAAATATCAATTGCCTCGGGATTAGTGAGTCTTACCTTTCATGATGTATAGTACACCTGGATTAGAGAGCTATCAGGATCCCTTTCTTAGCGGTTACTTCCTTATTAGTTTTGGATATCCGAGTGGGGTCTGTAGTTATCTCCTCAGCACGATGGGGTGGACTTTTATGGTTCCACATGTACGGGTGGTAGTGATTCTTTACCCATTGAGATTTGACGTCCTTGTTCCAGTGCTTGATGGATTTTATGTGGATGAGCTCCCTATGATTATTTAGTTGTGGTTATGTACTTATCATTCATATTGTAAATCTTGTATTAGAGTATCGCATGTGATATCTAATCTGGATATTGTATATTATGTAGATTAGAGTGATTACCACATACCCTGTGACATGTGCAGTGGATGTGAGTTTATGGTGGTTTCATGGTTATCCATGAGGTTTGTAACTATGGTTTTGTAAGTTGCAATTGTTATATCTATTCAAATGGAATCTTTTGTTATGTTGTTTAGTTGTGTTTCACTTTAAGTAATTCAACATCATGGAACCCTTGAGTCTTGTAATCTATGTGAGTGTATGAAATGTGCATAAATGGTATTTGTTTTTGCATTAATGTATGTATCTTTATATAAAATTTAAAAAAAAAATTATTCAGAAAACTTAGTATCATGTTCTAGGTTAATCTATCGTGGGTTCCCTGGCGGGGCATTACACAGAACGCTATTACGATGTCTCACTTCTATGGAATCCCAGAGAGCTATGTATGAGGTACATGAAGGAATTTTTGGAACCCACGGAGGTGGCAACAACTTAGCTAAAAAGATCATCCGCATGGGATAATACTGGCCCAGACTAGAAACAGTTGCAAACAAGTATGTACAAAGGTGTAGGCAATGTCTGATTCATGGAGACCTCATCCATGTGCTAGCCTAAGAACTCAATCTTATCACTTCACCATTACCATTTTCTATATGGGATTTGAACTAGTGGGCAAGATTACACCCTTTTCAGCTAATGAACATAAATACATCATAGCAACAAAAAAGTACTTCATTAAATGGGTGGAAGCAATTCCCCTCAACTACATAATTGGAAAGCAGATCTCAATATTCATACTCAACCATATCATCTATCGATATGGAATTAATCAAACCATCCTAACAGATTACGGTACACTGATCTTTCTAAAAAAAAGATGTTGAAGATCTCTCTGAACATTTCCAAGTCAAACAAGGGTTCTCTTCATTCTATTATCCTCAAGGGAATGGCCAGGATGAAGTGAAAAACAAGACCATTTTAAAAATCTTGAAGAAAATAATAAATGAATCAGGACGAGACTGGCATTTACATCTTAGTCTCGCATTATGGCCATACAAAACTAGCATGAGAACACCTACATGAGCCATTCCTTTCTCCCTAGTATATGGATAAGAAGTGGTCCTACCCCTCGAAGTGGAAATCCCATCCCTAAGGATGCCATTGAAGAACCTGATTTCAGATGAAGACTACAGAGTAGCAAGGCTCAGTGAACTAGAATTATTAGACGAAAGAAGAGAAAATGCATTCAACCACTTACAAGGCTATCAGAATCACCTTAGAAGGAATTATCATGAGAAAGGTGAGGCCACAAAAATTTTAGGAGACCTCGTTCTCATGGAATATCAAAAGAACCAAGTAGAGCAAGTGAAACTAGTAAAGTTCGAGCCTAACTGGCTAGGACCATATGTCATTATCAACTCTACCCAGAGTAGGGCATACCAACTGGCAACACCAGAAGGAGATCAGCTCCCTAGATACATAAAGAGCATGCACCTCAAGAGGTTCTACATTTGAGATCTCAATGGTTAAGGCAACTATCTACATATCCAAAAAATATCAAAAAATCTAAAAAATACAAAAGGTTACCTTGGTGAAAACCTGACAAACAGGCGCCGAGTGTTCAAATCTAGCTTCACCATTAATGAACTCCAAGATCAAAAGCTTGAGAAAACTTTGAATGCAAGACTGACTACCCAAGCTATATCTAGAAGCACAAATCCCCTATGAGCACCAACACTTATCCATGGTTAGTATTGGTCCACTAGACTAGGGGGTGATTCTAAATGTCCTAAAAAATTACCTAAAAATCAGAAAACTCATGAAAATCCTAAAAAGATCAAAAAATCCTGAGAAAATCAATCTTCATAAAAAACAAATCAAAACAAAAATTGCAAAATCCCAAGCAATAAAACCAACCTTGGTTATCAACAAAGCAAAGGGCGATCAAACCAAGGCATTCAAATGTCAAAACCATGAGCTTTGTGAATCAGTATTGGGCCCATATGACACATCTTTATCAGCTATCAAATCTATTAGCAAGAAAATTGGCGACCAATCCAATCTATCAAATGTCAAAACCATGAGCTTTACGAATCAGCATTGGGTCCATCTAACACACCTTGATCAGCCACCAAAAATATAAAATCCAATCAATAAATCAATCAAATCAATCATCTTACACAATGATGGATACGCTCAAAATGAGACAAGTCATTCTTATATGAGTAATCTATTATTGAAACCAGACACAATCAACGAATCAATCAATCAAATCAATCATCTTACACAAAGATGGATACGCTCAAAACTAGACAGGTTAGTCTTATATGAGTCATCTATTACTGAAACCAGACACAATCTAGACAACCAAGAATATCAAGCCTATCAAGAGAGTCAATCCAATCAAGAGAATCAAACTGAATCAAGGAACAATCAAAATGTTGACTAGGGCATTCGTCAGTCAGATGTCAGTCTATATTTCACGATAATGTTCTTACGCTACTCCAAAATCCACCAAGTGAGGAGAGTGGCTATGATATATCATGACTTATTTTCTTTGATTACTGTCTGTGGAATGTTCACTTTCAATTCTAGGGCCATGATGATTTAGGATAAATACAATAGGCGTTGTGTAATACCCACCTCTTAGTTTGCTTTTCAATTTGTGGATGCCAAACTCTTTTAGGCATTTTGATGTATGTGTGGATTTATTCAGATGATTTAGATGATATTTATGTATTATATTTCACTATGTTATTGATCCATTATTATCATGTTGTATCTTCTGAGTGTATTTGATTTATGGTTATTTTATGATGCTTATGTATATGTTAGGATTTCATTTTGATTATGGTTTTCTGACAATACTGACCTTAGATTTATATGCACATTGAT
>MU226784.1:101073-120680 GCA_018584345.1 Thuja plicata
CTCCTAGTCACCTTGTTATGTGAAATGTTTTTCTTATATTGGTTATTAATTTTGGTTGATTGATATCTTGTTGTGTTGTATGTGGTCAACATTAATTTCTTTTGAACTTTCTTATAAATGGATTAGTAACCTAGATCTCTTTTCATTGTCTATTTTGTGGCATTAGTCACATTTGATTTATTGTTGGAATGGTATGTACCCCTTTTAATTTAATGTTGAACTTTGGAATTTCTCCCACTTGGGATTTTCCTTAGTCTTGTATGGTGACTATTCTGAATGTTTGTGGTTGTTGACCATATTTCGTGATAAGTATTGTTTCTATCATGTTCTTTATGGACTTCTGATAGTATGTATAAGGGAGGACATCGCAGAGATTGCACTATGATTGTATGTGGAAACAAAATGCATTACGTAATCTATATGTTTGTGTGAGTGCTACATTAAGTGAAGTTGTAGGAATTGTTCTAATTTCCATTCGATATGAACATGGATATGTGTCTTCCATATTAAGCTTTAGTATGTATGTATTTCATGATTTTAAAAAGCATTAAAGATATAGACTTAATTAGGAGATGGTAGACGATGAATAAATGATTAAGTAGATGTTTGGTTTATGCTTGAATTTGAGTTATACTACTCCTTATGAATCGTTATGCATATCTTGAAGTAAGATAGTTAAGTTGTCTTACATTAGTTCTTCTTGTATGTCAATGAATGATTATTGTGATGGCTATATTCTTTTGGTGATTACGAGTTGGGTGAATCTTCGTGTTCGATCCTAATTGTTAGGGGGTGTAGCTCCACGATGCGAATCCTTTTGATTCTTTACTTGTTTAGTTATCGGCTTCCAGGAGTAAGCCTAGTTTTAGGGGAGGAGGATGTAATACCCACCTCTTAGTTTGTTTTTCAGTTTGTGGATGCCAAACTCTTTTAGGCATTTTGATATATGTGTGGATTTATTCAGATGATTTAGAAGATATCTATGTATTACATTTCAGTATGTTATTGATCCATTGTTATCATGTTGTATCTTCTGAGTGTATTTGATTTATGGTTATTTTATGATGCTTATGTATATGTTAGGATTTCATTTTGATTATGGTTTTCTGACAATACTGACCTTAGATTTATATGCACATTGATAATTGTATGTTTTTATTACTGTTTGATGTGTTGGGTCTGGTATGGGACAGAGTCGTAGTTACTTGCTTCGGCGAGATTCACACGATAACCTAGTCTCAACCATTGTTTGTCATATGATATATGCATGTATGTGCATCTTTGTGATGACAGGTTTGCAGGTACCAGGCTACGTCTTCCCCGAATAAGCAGGAGTGAGCATTCCCTATCGCATTAATCTCAACGGTAAGAGAGGGGAGATAGTTTTTAGGTCCAAATCCTATCCTAAACCTGATTGTCCTAGTTAGTGGACAAGTATCTATTTGGCTACCTTACCAAATTCGTATAGTTGATAGGAACTCGTGTATCCCTTTCCTAGTGCATGTTTGATTTTTGCTTGTGTTTGATTTTAGGTGCTTGATGTGATTATGTGGGTGTTATATCATGTTATTTATTTAATTGAATATTATTGTAATTAATTATTAAATATAGGGTATTTAATTAATTAAAAATTAAATTAAATACCTATGTTTAATTGAAAGGTTAATTCAAGTGCAATTATTGAATATTAATATTTAATTGAATATTAGAGTGAATATGCTTTTATGCTTAGTTAAATAATTAAATATTGAGTTGCATGGATAATTGTGATGTAAATATTTAAGTTATTTAATTTAACATTTTATTAATTACATGTGCAAGATTTTGTTGAAAAAGTATTTTCAAACTCAAGAGATCTCAACTTGATTTTAGGAGTCAAAGTTGAGTTGTGCAAGTAATTAGATATTTTTAATTAATTAATTGTTACTTTTTTTCAATTTTGGGTAGAGTCCTTTTAGGAGTTAACTGAATGTGTTTTCATGGGGGTTTTGCTTGATTAGGGGAAATGGATCCTCTTTAGGGGGATTCTTCTCTCATTTGAAAATAACAGGTTTTGGGAGCATTTTTGGAGAGCTTTGGTGTGTGCTTGGTTTTGGAGCATAATTTAGAAATTCTCCTTGCTTAGATTTTTGCATTGTGTATTCCTCATCAGTTATTGAGGTAGGGTCTTATTCATGTCAATTCTAGCTTTCGGATCCCTGTCTTCCATGCATCCGAAAAGCTAAGATCCTTTGTTTGGTCATTTTTTGCTTGATTATTTTGTGTGTTTGATGATTTCAATTGGAAAAATATGTTTTAGATCAATTTGATGTTTTATTCAAGCTTGCATGCTAGATCTGTGTTTATGGGCATAAAGGGTTTTGTTTTATAGCATTAGGAGTAAATGGGTATTAGGGTTTCTAGCTTGAATTTATTGTTGAAATGGGTATTTCTGGAAACCTAGATCTTTAATTTCTTTTTGTAAGAAAATATATATTACCCTAGTACGGAAGTGCTGTTGAAATTTCATTGGAAAGTTCCCTATAGAACTCTTAGAAAAATGATAAATCAATATGCTCTATAGTTAAAACTATAGTGGAAGAAAAGAATAAATACCTTCCTTGAAAATGCTCTATTAAAAAAAATTTATTGTTTGAAAAAAAAAACATATACTCTCTGTAAAAATACAGAGTTAGAAATATTACACCAATCAATTAGAAATTGATAGAAGAGACAAAAAAAAAAGGTCTTCTTTTTTGATATTCTATTTTTCGGAATTAAATAAAAATAAAATTCTAAAAAGAAAAAAAATTGGGCTTTATATTTTTGTGCATGCTGTATTACTTGTATTAAAAAAAATTTAATAAGTTTATGGGAGGCGAGTGGCGGGGGCCACCGCACCCCCCTGCGCTGGCAGACCGTCGGCGCAGCAGCCGAGACTACTGACACGACATGCGGTGTCGGTCAGCGGTACTGGTCGTGCCTCTCCTTATTTAAGGGAGGCCAGCGCGGTAAGGGTGGAGGGGTGGGGGCCACGGGTACCCCCCCAATTATATATGTTTTTCATTATATGTTTTTTTTATTAAATATTAGTTATTAAAATTAATTTTTAATTTCGGGTTTATTTAAAATTTAATTTATTTAAAATTTAGTTTATTTAAATTTTGTATATTTAAACTTAGTTTAGTTAAATTTTGTTTTAGCATTTGTTTAACATGAGCTTAGTTAATTAGATTTTATTTAATCTTTAAATTAGTTATTTAATTTTAAATTAATTTGGTTAATTTTAAATTGATTTATGATTAAATTTGAAAATAATTTATTATTAATTTTTAAATTAATTTAGGGTTAATGTTAGATTAGTTAGGGCTAATCTTTAAATTTTGATTTAAATTAGTTAAATTGGTGAAATGGGGAGTTTCTTTTAGAAAGGGATTATTTTTCAAAAGGGCGGTTTATTTTGTCACTGTTATAAATTAACTATTATTAATCATCAGGTCCTATGGTATTAGCTAATTATTAGAGATGTTATTGAACGATTAATATTGATGTTTAAGGGCACCTATAAATTTAATATGTTTATAATTATAACTGAAAATTGGTAATTAATCCCTAGTTGTATTTATGTGCGGAGGTTATAAACAGATCTAGAGATAATGTTAACATTTGGCAATATGGAATATTCAGTTATTGTTGGATAGTAATTATTTGTGAATAAATGAATTTGCATAATTAAGAATTATAAATTTGTTTATCCCTATGTTAACATTATATTTATTTTATGCAATTTGAATATGATTTGATTATACTATGATGTGTTTTGGGTGCGTGTTTCTATGAATTGAATGATTCTTCTATGTAATCATGTTTCGGGTATCTGTTGGGTTAAATGACCTTAGGACTTAAATCCAGAGGTTTTAGGATTATACTTTCTGCATGGTGTTTTATGAAATGTTGTTTGTGTTTATATAATGATGTCATAGTCTTGATTTGCTAAGACCCAACCTGGTTCGGTTCTGATGTATGGTTTGGTCCTATGAGGACACTGTGGATGTTTTATGGTTATTGAGAACCTATGTGCACCTAAATGGGCAGGATGCGATTGATTTGTGATGTACCTTTATGATACTCTTTTGTGAACCTAGGGTAGGTTACCTAGTTGTATGATAGGAGGTGGCTTGTAATAAGTGTCGGAGCCCACAAGTGGCTGCTAGGATCACTTATTGTAAGTAGTGGTAACAAGTGATAACATAATTAATCTATTTAGGCTGACCTAGTATTAAACTAATAAGATTAATGCCTCACCCATGCTTGAGCGCTAATATAGGCTAAGATGGAGGATGAGATGATGCTTGCCCCCTTTCGAGGTGCGGGTTCGGGCATCATTAGTGATCTTGTCTGTATGAAAGGTCATTGATGCTGTGTATAGTCACTTGGGTGCCAGAATCCATTAAAGGATTACTAGGAAAAAAATCAAGGATGCGACGTACATGATGAAACCTTCCTATATACAGCTTAGGTTATCCTACGTGTGTCAGTACCTCTGGTGTTGTTTAGTGTTCCTTATTTTAGATTAGAGTGCTTCTAGGATCTTCCTTTACATGGAGTATGAGGTCATGTGTACCTTGTTGTTCACCCTGTGTGATGGGCCTGTTACTATCTCCTCAGCACAGTGGGAGTGGACCTTTGGTTCCACGTGGTCAGGTGGTAGTGATTCTTATTACCATTGATATTCTGACAGATTCTTCATCATGCTTGGATGTTCCTTATTGTAGTTTCATCTTCCTAGTCTTTTGGAGACTTGATCAGTTACTTGAGTTATGTATTTGTACCATATGTATATATTGGTTATCATCCTTGGAGGATGCATTATATTGTTTATTATGTATTATTACATACCCTGCAACTTGTGCAGTGGATGTTGATTAGGTGGTATACCTTATGGTATCAAATGTATATGTAATCTTTATTATTGAGATGTATGTTATTGGTTTCAAATTATGTAACCTTTATGTCAGTTCTTTATTATTTTAATCATAGATTAGTTTTTTTTAAGTAATTCTACGTCAAGGAACCCTTGGGAAATGTTAATCATGTATGTGTTATATTTCATGTATGTCATGTACCTCATTGTGTTTCTTCCACATTGTTATCATTATTGTTTGTAAATATTTAAAAAAAAAATTATTCTATGAACTTAGTGTTATGTTTAGGTTAAGTTCTCTTGGGTTCCCTGGCGGGGCATTACACATTGTCACTTATCTGATAGCCACATAGTTCCATGATCTGAGCTTAACCCTAGGAAAGAATTAGACATTCCTTCTCTCTTATCTACTTGCTTAAAGCAATAGAATCATAGTGGTATCCAGATGGTTTGAGATCTAGGTGCAATGGATTTCTATTTGTTTTTTTTCTTTCTTTTCAAAATCAAGAGTTCATAGCAGTATCCAGATGGTCTGAGATCAAGGTGCATTGGAATTCTATCTTGGTTTTTTGTTTTTTTTTTTCAAAATCAATAGTTCATAGCGGTATCAAGATGGATTGAGATCTGGGTGCGTTGGAATTCTATCTTGGTTTTATCTTTTTTTTTTGGATGGTTAGCGATCAAAGAGGTATCCAGATGGTCAATATCTGGGTGCTTTTGGTTCTCTTTCTTTTCAAATCAGAGATGATAGTGGTAGCCAGATGGTCAATATCTCGGTGCAGTTGGATCTCTTTCTTTTCAAAACATGGAACATAGCTGAACCGAGATGGTCAATATCTGGGTGCACTAAGTTATCTTTCTATTCAATCTCTCTACTCCTTCTAGTTATCAAGAGGTCATAGCGGTATCCAAATGGTCTGAGATCTGGATGCATTGGACACTCTTTGGAATTTCATAAAAATATGCAATGATGAAAAAAATTGGAAACGCGACAGAGACTTGGGTCACTCATCCATTCTATCGTTTCATATCTATCAATCGTAAACCATCATTACTATTAATCCGTCCCGGAGAAACAATTCCATTTAACTTTCTTCTAACTAACACATGCATTTACTCAGATATTTTGTGCATAGTAGATTGCATTCATTTATTGTAAAAGAAAAATCCAAAACATGTGCATAGTAGATCATATAATCAATGCATCATTCATCAATAACATCATAACTAACATAGGAATGCATTCATCATCATCATATAGTAATTCACATTTTCAACAAATTAATGCTCATCTGACGCATTTTCTATGCTTAATTTGTTGAGGGGGCATATAGTCCACGTATTGTCACTACGGCAAGCTGGGACAGGATCAAAATAGAGAATCTTTGACACATTACGACAAGCCACATTGCATCAAAGAGGGGAAAATGTAGACACCCTAAAATAGACAGACTTGCGACTTGACATTAAAAACACTAATTTTCATCTATTAATTAATGGTTTTTTAATCATTAATTAATCATCTATTTTCTTCTAAATTTATGCCCCAAATCATCTAGCCAAATTCACAAAATTAATTAAATAATTAATTTTATTTAATTAATTAACCTTAATTGATTAATTACCATTAATTAATTAATTAAATTCAATTTCCTATAGTTTAAATTGAAAGATTTAAACTTACTAATCAAATTCTTCCAATTAAATTAATTTCAATTAAATTAATTTAATTTCATTCAATAAAGCAATTCTAAATCAAAAAGAATTCAATTATCTCACATGTTGAAAACTTTAATTACATAAATGAATTAAATAATCAATTATGTTCAAAGAGATAATCCTTAATCAGGTCACATGGGTTACTCCACCCATCTCTCCAGTTCAAATGGGTAACTCCACCCACCTCTTTAGTTCTAATAGGTAACTCAAAATTAGCTCTTCAGTTAACCAAACTCTAACTCCTCTCTCCCAGTTGAAGAGGTGGAGTTTACTTACGGCTTCTCTAGTTTCCGTTGATCTCAACCATTCATCTTCCTATGTCTGGGATTGATCTCAACCGTTCATCTCTTTCTCAATTCCTATATAAAAAAACCTTCATAACCATTTGAAAGATCCAGGATTTCAAGCTTACGTGCGCCATTACTCTGTCATATCGGTCTAAGCATCAAGCTTTCTTGTGATCATAAATCCAAGATTTCAAGCTCATATGCGCCATTACTCTGTCAGATTGGTTCTAGCATTCAATCCATCTTGCGATCACACATTTCAATAACATATTCTCGATGCTCCCCAAGTCATAGAGGCTGCCCACACCAATACTGGGCATCAAAAATAACATTTCGAAAGGAGAAGAGAAATGATAGAAGCTTCAAGCAATTGGGTTTGCATTCATTTGTTTTCCTCTTATTTTCTTGTCCATTTTATTGATTCACAATTTTCTTTTTATTAGTTATTTTCATTTGATTTCCCTCATTGCAAATCAGTGCTACTAACCCTCTTTGTTGAGTGTTATAGAATTCGATCCCATTGCGTACAAATAATATCAAGTATCAACTCTAGGAGGGATCATTGAGATTAGTCAAGTGCGACTTTGGTTTATTAGTGATCTATTTGATACGCCAGCATGGAAGGGACATAGATTATTAGTGTAAATAGTAGCTTGTTAATGACTTATATAATATTGGTTAATAATGTAAGTGTGGCCACTGAGATTTTTTAGGAATATCTAAATGTCAGTGTGGCCCTTTACTCACGGTCATAGAATTAGGTAATATGTATATCTCATGCAATTATAAATCTTGTAGGTTTGGGATCATGTATATTACCTTAATATCTTACAAGAATTGGTTCTCCATCGTAGTTATGAACCATTGGGTAGGTAACCTTATGAGAAGGTCTACATATAACTTATTTGTAGGTAGAATCTAATTAGGATCTCATCCTTGTTCACCTAATTGGGTGGTAGCCAATGGAGACACTATCTGGGGACTCTACCCTAGAGAGGGGTTGCAGAACTAATTCTACCATCCTTTAAAAGACTAGTTTTAAAGTTAAACCTGAACTATGATGTCTCTGCGAGTTACGTAGGAAAGGCCATCTATGATGAGCCCCCGAGGCATTAGGTTTGGCCCTTAGGTCTTTTAATTTTGAGTTCTTCCTTCATCTTGACACCCCTTACCAACATTTTACATAGATTGCATCTCTTTACGAAACTAGTTTTATATACCTCATGATGACTTCATCATTACAAAAACTTATCTAGTTAATGAACTGTATATCCTTATGCATTATGTTGCTGTGATTTTGCCTCTTTTTTGGACACTACTAATCATTGGTTTCTCTTTTTCCCTTGGGAATGCTTTTCACATAGAAATGATAGGATACCATCTATCTTTCTTGAAGACTCTTTATCAAAAGGGGATCAATTGTTTTATCTTCAATCGAATAAGGGGTCCAGAAGAGTGCTCTGCATCAGTTGGGTATAGAAATTGAGTGCTATACCCAAACGATGCAGAGCACCTTTTTCACCCTCGATTCCAATGAAGAAACATAAATACGATAGCTGAGAAACATAAATGTAGATATCATGGTCACAATTTTTTGGAGACACAACATAATTGAATGGTATACCCAGATGATGCAACACAACCACTACTCTTCTGGTTCCAAGTTGACACTGTGGGATCCAAGAATAAATTTAGAGAGCAGAGGAGGGCCGTAAAGACCAAAATAATACAGGGTCCCTATATTATTTTGGTCGTTATGGCCATCCTCCTCTTCTCTCTAAATTTATTCCTTATCTATGGTTTTTGGATCCTGAAGTGTCAACTTGGAACTGGAGGAGTAGTGATTGAATTGTATCATCTAGGTGTACCACTCAATTATGTTGTCTCCAAACAATTGTGATCATGATGCCTGCATTTATGTTTTTCAACTGTTGTGTCTCGGGACCCCTTATGACCCTTTACGATCCCTAATAATACATCTTAGAGGTCTTAAAGTATCGTAAAGGGTCATAAGAGGCTCCTAGGAGGGCCCAGATGAGCTTCCACCTTCACGTGGTGGGCCCCTGTTAAGTAGAGTATGTTAAACTATTCTCAAAACAAAGAGAAGCTCAATATATATTTTTTTTAAAATATAACATACCATCGCAATTGCGACGATGTTCAGAGAACGACCGATGCCAAATCACTACATGGGACCTTTAGATGTCAGAAATTATCAACAGCTGGATGTCGCATGTATAGCATATCCATCGCATACCCATTGTAACTGTGACACTCGTAATGTGTAACGAGGGCAAGTTGACCATCCTAGACGATGCATATTATGACAGTCAATACCGTCCCAATTGAGACGGTATTCAGAGAAAGAATGGGTACCCAAGGAGATACCTCTAATTAACACTAATTTTTGTGTTAACGAGAGGATATATCACATAGCTCCATCCTCATTATATGGTTTGGGCCTATTTTTCATGGATGGGATAAAGGTATGTTACAACAAAGTTGTTGAATTGATAGAGTTTGTCAGACCTTGTTACAACTGCCACGATTGGATGCGGATTGCTCAATATAAAAAAGTATGCGTAGGTATGCACTGTCAGCAAATTATATACAATGGAAAGAAAATGGTCAAAGTATAAGATTTTCTATGTACATTGACAAGAGACCAAAAACAATAGGTAATATTACAGGTTTTATAAATAGTATGCAACCTGCGACAACTAATAAGCAACCCAATTGCATATTTGAGGCGCGTGAGGGGAATCGTATTTTTGTATGTGAGATAGAATCAATAAGTGCAGGAGAAGAACTACTAATAAATTACCATTTGAAGCACATGGATAAAAAAAAGTTACTATCATGTGGGGGGGTAAGTACTATATACCATTTAAACTAACCTCAAGTTTATGACTCTAATATACAATTTTATTAATAATTTTTTTTGCTAAGTCTATTGCTTTCAGTTCACTGAAGTTTTTATATTTAATCTTTGTCATAGGATGACATGGATCCCCACATGATAGAGGCAGCAGGGATGCTCCACACACCCTTTCTTGAGAAAAGATAAACCTTATTGTAATTGTACAAATTAGATAGTTGAAAAATGTTATATTATTATGTTCTTTTATTTAGGGTTTTGGAGTTATTCTGATAGTTTTACTGATATTCCTATCACAAATTGATGTTCAGGATAGGGGAAAAGTACATGCAACAATAGAGGAAATAGCTCATGTAGATAGAGATGAGCTCCCAGATTTCCTTAACCATTTAAATATGGTGAAGAAAAAATTTCTCATTTCTTCATCCTCCATGACAGTCTAATCAGATGCAAAGCTTTTGAAAAAGAGGGTGAAAGAGACCTCGGGTTAGATTCTACAAGAATCAAAACTGAGAGACTGTTGAGTGGAACTTTTGGACAAACTCATACTGAATATGTGAGGAACTTTATAACATTAATGAAAAGGATGGTGTCATAAATGATACCCTAATTAAGAAATATACATTAATGTAGAGATATATAAATGATACCCTAATTGAGAAAGATACACTTATATCTCTATATTAATGTATCTTTCTTAATTAGGGTATCATTTATGACACAACGCTTTTGATAAATGTTATAAAGCTCCTCACATATTCTATATGAGTATGTCCAAAAGTTCCACTCAACATTCTCTCAGTTTTGATTCTTGTAGGTTATGTCTTGAGGTCTCTTTCACCCTCTTTTTCAAAGGCTTTGCATCTGATCAGACTGCCATGGAGGATGAAGAAACGGGGAATTTTTCTTCACCATATTTGATATTTGTGCTCTTTAATCTCTTTAATGTTTTTCTCAAGAGTAACTTTTCTTTCTTCTCTATTGTCATGTTCAATTGAAAGACTTCATATTTCACCACCCTTGACAACCATGTTGAGTGAAGGGTCTAAATGACATTCTCAATTCTCTTTGGTTCTTCTGGATCATGATTATCTTCTATCATTGGGCATCTTTTGACTGCTTTGTAAACCAAAAATGCCCTCTTCAATGTTGTAGGATGCAACCATGGTACCCTTGTGGCTATTCTTCATGCATTTTAGACTTCCTTTTTATGGTTTTCATGTTTAGAGGACTAGCAATGGCTCACTATTCATCATGTCACTGATATATTGATACTTTATGATAATTCCGCTAGCTAGGTCCACTATATTTTCATATATGCTCTACATTCATGAATTCAAGAAAATTTTGTTTGAAGAGAGCGGATGGAAAGAGCATTGAATATAACCTGATATATTCATCTTGCAAATACCATTGGTGAAACTCCCTCATTTCCCTTTGGATGTTCTAAAACTAGCAAATTTGGTTGACAAGCTGAGTTGTCTAGGTGATGAATTAAAAAAAAGTTTAGAATATTTTTGTACATTTGTACATCTTTTGTACAGATATAATTGAAATCTTCTACATTGTTACTTTCAAAAAGATTTGTAGTTATTATATCATGCACTGTGAAACCTTTTTGTTTTAGAAGTGCGCACATTATATTTTTTATAGTGTTTTCTCATGGTTTTCCATATTTCTTGCACATTTATCATGTAAAACCATTAATGTCTTCATAATTATTAATTGAAAGGGAGTTCTCTGATTCGTAACCCCCTTTGGTGAACATCCTTCAAGTATGACTTCGAACATTGGATGCCCAAAGACAGGAAGAGAGAAATACAAATGAACATTGGCTGTATTTGAAGCCAAGTAGTTTGACTAAATTAATTTTATATTCTTGTAATTTTTTTGTTGATATTGGGTTGTAACCATAATAAAATAGATGCATTTATCATGTAAAACCATCTCTATCTGGAAAAACCACCTTGCCCGTACTTGGAAGAAACTATGCTACACTCTAGCTCTTGTTTTATTTTGGAATTGTTTGTGCAGGTTTGTACTCATCATAGAACTGAATAGGTGGATGGTAGATTATTATATTTTTGTGAGATTCATTCATAGATTGGAATGAAATCAAGGTTGTACTTTATCATCCTATGCATATTTATTCCTTTCAAATATGCATAGGATAAAGAAGCACAACCTTGATTTTGTTCCACCACAAAAGAGTGGTCCAAATGCTACAGGACAGCCTAAACATAAATCTCTTTCCTCAGAAGAATAATAAAGTATAATCAAAAGAGGGAGAGTTATGTTGACTACCAAATGAACTTACGGTATGATATGCAAAGAAAGTGTGTAATTGAACGTAAATGCATAATACACGGTGTAAAAAATTATGAGGAACTCCCTAACAAAGAAAAGAAAGAGGTTGCAGCTGAAATAGAATAATATTGTTGAACAAGAGAAAGAAAATTGATCGAAAGGTAATTTACAATTTTACTCTTAAATTCTATTGTTTGATTACTTATGTTTTTATGCATGCGAATTTGATCTAATGTTCACATTCATGGAATTGTAGAGCGATGGTCACGAAGGAACTGATGGGAATTAGCAGGGTCTCCAATTCAGAGGTGCAGTGATCTACGTTTATTGCTTTCATTTTACTTTCTTCAGTTGTTTTATGTTTTTTGACATGTATATTTTGATGAGATAATATATGTATTCTTTAGTGATAGGTATTAGATTTATTGACAAGTAATTCATTGATTTTATTCATGCAAACTATTCTTTTGCTGGAAATACTTATATGGAAAAGTAGAATTTTCTCAATCACCATCTATGTTAAACCTCTTAAACATTTGGTATGTATATGTTATATGCATCTATCCACTTAATACATCATTTAAGTTATGTATCAATATTTATTTAATTTGGGTGATTGAATAAGATTTGGATTATTATGATTTAGAAGGTAGTATAGGTAGAGTTGGAGAGTGAATAACTAGTGTTAATAAAAATGAAGCTTTCTTTTCTAGATGTTTGGGTGTTTGAAAAATTAAATCTATTCTAGATTTGACTATTGATATTAACAGGAATAGGTAGCTTTTATAAATTAAATCATATCTTTATATATTCGTCCTACAACTGAAAAAACCTTATCATGGGTGATTTCCTTTACATTCAGCACTGTGCAAATCAGAAGCAACATGCAAATATCAAATAGAATTATGTCATGCAAGTTTTAAGATAAGTGGTCATAGAATTAGGTAATATGTATCTCCTCTCATAAAATTATAAATCTTTTAGTTTTGGGATCATGGATATTACCTTAATATCTTATAAGAGTTGGTTATCCATCATAGTTACGAACCGTTGGGTAGGTAACATTATGAGGAGGTCTACGTATAACTTATTTGCAGGTAGAATCTAATTAGGATCTCATCCTTTTTCACCTAAGTGGGTGGTAGTCAATGCAGACACTATTTGGGGACTCTATCCTAGAAAGGGGTTGCGTAACCACTTCTACCATCCTTTAAAAGACTGGTTTTAAAGTTAAACCTGAACTACGATGTCTCTGCGAGTTACATAGGCAAGGCCATCTATGATGATCCCCCGAGGCATTAGGTCTAGCCCTTAGGTCTTGTAATTTTGATTTCTTCCTTGATCTTTCCACCCGTAGTGGATTGTTTGCATTAGTTGATTTTATACAAGATCGACCATCAAAAGACTAAAAATTGCCCCCTAAATTCACTTGAAGCATCAAATGCCCCAAAGATAGGAAGAGAGAAATACAAACAAACATTGTCTATCTCTTCCTGTCTTTGTAGCATCTGAAGCTTCAAGTCTATCAAAAGAGGGAGAGTGATGTTGACTACCACATGAAGTTACGGTATGATATGCAAAGAAAGTGTGTAATTGAACGTAAATGCAGAATACACGGTGTAAAAAATTATGAGGAACTCCCTAACAAAGAAGAGAAAGAGGTTGAAGCTGAAATGCAATCTTATAATAGTGTTGAGGAGGAGGAAAAAAGGAATAGAATAATATTGTTGAACAAGAGAAAGAAAATTTATTGAAAGGTAATTTACAATTGTACTCTTAAATCCTATTGTTTGATTAGTTTACTTGTGTTTGTATGCATGCTAATTTGATCTAATGTTCACATTCATGGCATTGTAGAGCGATGGTCAAGATGAACTAATGGGAATTAGAAGGGTCTCCAATTTAGAGGTGCAGTAATCTACGATTATTGCTTTCTGTGGACACCCAAAATTGACCAGGTGTCTTAGTATCATAAAAATCTGTAAATCTCAGCAAATCTCATCAAAATGCTTCAAATGCTTCAAAATGGATCAAAATAAATTAAATGGGCATTTATCAATCAAAGTGGATTAAATCAAATTTAAATCAAGGGATTAATTAATCATGAAATCAAATAATTAATTACAAGCCTAAAAGGATTAATCAAATTATGCAATTATTTTAATAAATTAATTGTATAGTTTAAATCAAAAATCAAAATGAACCTATTCCTTACATGGCTAAATTAATTAAATGATTGAATTAATTAAATCCTAATATATTTTCAACACAAATAAAAGAGCCAATGAGAATTGAGAACACACTTGCACATGGATCACTCCAATTTTGCATCTCAACCTCTCATTTACTCTTTAAAATCTCATCCACTCATTTTGTCCCACCCTTTGAGGACAACATTTAAATGGTCCCCTTATTTGAAATCATTTGAGAGATAAAACTCAACCAAGGATTAACCCATGATCAATTCACTCTACCCCCACCCTTAGGATTTTACTATAAATATAAGCCATTTTCAAGCATAAGCATATCCTAGAAAATTCAAATGCAAAGCATCCTCATTATAGGCAATTTCATAGCATTTTGAGAAATAGCGAGAGCATTTTGTAGCAAATTGAGAGATAATATCAATTCATGAGAGAATTTGAATTCATTTTGTATCAAATTGAGAGAATTGAGAGCTAGATTAGGCATTTTATCATCAATTTCTCATTCTAGGGAGGTCACTGGTAGAGATTAAGGCTGAGAGCTCTACTTGCAAAGCCTAGTTAGAGAACTATGAGATGTTATAGATTTTAAATGCAATTCTTTAGATTAATTTTTTTATTTCTTTCCATAGAATTGTGCTTAATTGTCCTAATTTCATGAAGGTGTATTAACTCACACACAAATGACGCCCACCATCAGGATTTAGGCCTCATTTTCCATCATTTTATCAAGTTTTGTGTGTTTTGGATTCACTTTTATGCTTATTTTGCATAAAATAGGTAAAATAATGTTTATGAGAAATCTAATGACGTCTATGAGCAATGAAGTGATGCGTGCAGATTCTACTGTATTTCTGTCTTAATTTCGTTTGCCACGTATGAGACAAAGTGTGACCCGTAAGCCTGTAAAGCGTCGCCTATGAACTGCAAAGTGCCACCTGTGAACTATCAACTGCCGCGTGTGATCTGTGTTGTGATGCATTTTAAACATTTTGTAATGCTTGTGAAATTTACTTTATCGCCTATGCATTTTTAAATGTCACGTGTTAAAGTTTCAATTTCTCTTTAAAAGTTTCAAATGTCGCTTACTAATAGAAAAATGCCGCATATTAGCTGTTAAATGTCGCTTAGTGCTTTCTATTTTATTTTGCTGTCAAATCATTAATTTCTAATTTCTAATTCTCTGCCTATGTTTTTCCCACAGATGAGCAAGCATAGGAAGGTACAGAAACTAGAACTTCACGTTACAAGGCCTAGCAAGAGGTAAGAGCACAAACTAAACATGATAAGAAAATTCAAGCTTCCAATATTTTAGAAAATTTAAAGGAAGAAGAACATTTGTATGATCATTATATAAAAGTTTTTTTTGCTTACAAAAATAAATTCCCTACTCTTTAATTTGATTTCTTGTTTTTGAGTTCTTTAAGTTGATTTTTGCAAATTTGATCAAAAGGAACTTAGGAGCATGTTGTCAAGTTCATTTTCAAGTTTTTCTTCACTTTGTTGGTTGTGTTTTCTAACTTGTTGGAGGAGCCAAAGTGGGAACTATCGCCACTAGGTGAGTAGCAAAAAAAGCAAAAAATCATCAAAAATGTGCCTAGCCTTTGCTAGCTTCGAAAATGAGGTACTTATCTTAAAAAGCTTGCATTGATTATATTGTGGCATTAATTTGAATCTAGTTTAATAGGAAAAAATCATATTATTGTCCAAATTGAACAAACATTAGGCATATGCTCTACACTTTTCGAAGTGGATCAAAAATCCAAATGTGTGAGTTCAATTTGGTAGAAAGAAAGGGAAGGAATTAACCAAACATCTCCATTTTAAGAACCTCCTTGTCAAGGGGTTGAAAAAGAACAAAAAGTGATTGAAGTGTTTGGAACAAAGGAAGACAATAGGGATATTCTCTTCACTCTTTGAGTGAATCAAACTCCCAAACTTGTTGGACTAAGTTCATTTTCCGCTTTCCATATATGCTAGATTAAATAGAACTTTAGAGGGCCTGCCTCCCAAGAATTCCTTTACGAAGGCAGTGAGAGGAAATGACCCAAAGTGGGAGACAATCACTTTAGCCATGATATCATCCAACCCACTATAAATAAATGCACTTTACATTAATCAGAAAGTGACTAAGTTGTGTGCAAGTCATCCTCACTTCCTCGAGTAGTCCTTCGGGATTGCGCAAAATCATACTTTTGTGCATGTGGGAAGTCCGCAAGGGGGTAAAGGAACTTGACATGATTTAGAATGGAGGTGATCATTAAAACCCGGTTAAAATAGTAAGCCTATCTTCTAGTTCCATTGTTAAAAGGCACATTTTTTTGACTCTAGGTAGATTGCTTGGAAGACTTTCTTGTGATATACTTGTGAAAATGACCGAGAACATACACTTTTAGTGTTTTTTTAGGGACATGATGCAAATTTGATGTGTGTGTTGAGTTTGTATTTCATTTTCAAGAAAGAATCTTCTCTAATAGATCTAATCAAAGACCTTAAACTTTTAAAACCTAAAAACAAATTGAAAATTTAACTTTGATCGGTAAAGTGTCATGTATGATCATTTAAATGATGCCTACAGACAATTATGTGATGCGTAAACAACTAAAATGATGCCTGTCAGCGATCAAAAATCACGTAAGTCACTGGAAAGTGTCGCCTGGTAACAATTCAATAACATCTATCAATAGGCAAATGTTGTGTACTAACTGCAGAGTGCCACGTACAGGAATTCCAGTCAACACGTACTAACATTAAAGTGACGTGTACACAACAGGAAGTGATGCCCAAAAACAAAGAAGGGAAAATAGTGGATATTTACCGAGGGTTTGAAAACAAGATACCTGCATTTTTGGATACCCTTTTGGACATTTTACCTCTGTGTACTCTCAACTTGATCAGAATCTGCCATTTTTGGACATTTCACAAAATCATCCAAGGATTGATCATTTAAGTGAAGACAAAAGCCTAAGATATTTATACGATTTATGTTCATGTCGGCTTTTACGTGATCTCATTATATCAAGTCTACTCTGCAACCCGATGGATCCTATCTAAGGCAGGAGTGTCATTTTCCAAGTGATAACTTTACTTCTTCAAGACCCTTACAAGAACCTATAAAGGAGAAGGAGCCAACAATGTCCTTTCCATTTGGCAACATGGACCCCGATCAAATCAATCATTTTAACAAATATACGAACAATAATGGAGGAGGAAATGTTGATCCTAAAAACCAAGGGTCAAACAACAATAACATGGGAGGAGGAAACATTGACCCTAACAACCAAGGGTTAAACAACAACAATCTTGGAGGAGTAAATCTTGACCCTAAAAACCAAGGGTTAAACAATAATAATAACAATGGGGGAAAAATTGACCCTAATGATGAAGAAGCAACTGATGAAAAGGTTAATGAAGCAATTCAAAGTCCCTTCTTCATGAAGCTCATGGAAAAAGTGTTGGAAAAAGACAAAGAAAAATACTTCCTAGACCTAGCACAAATGGGTCTCAAACTTCCCCATGACTATGATGTCGATCAACTTAAGCAAAAATAAGTTGAGGCTAATCCTATTGATATCATGAAAAAACAATTAAAACTCTTCCAAATGCAATTGGACATGATGAAACAAAGTGGGGTTCCTAAACCCTTTTCTATCAAAGCTTTGTGTCGTTTTCCATTTGATAAATCATTAATCATGGTTCCATTCCCAACTAATGCTATATTTCCTAAATATGACAAGTATGAAGGAATAACTGATTGTTAAGATCACTTAAGGGAATTTTGCGCATTGATCCTAGAGTTCATGCATGATACAACTTACCTTATGAGGTTATTTCCTAGAAGTTTAGGAGGCATGGCCATGGAGTGGCTTTCAAAGTAACCCTCCAACATCTGAACCTTCAAAGATTTGGCCTCCAAATTCGTGACTAATTATTCCTACAATATCAAACATGAGGTTACGATGATAAATTTATGTAATACCAAGCAACGAGAGGGAGAAGGATTCCTACTTTTCCTACAACGATGGAGAGTAGTATTTGCTAGATACCATCGAAACATACCTGAAAAAGAGAAGATGGATATCTTTATTAATAGCTTGACTAATGAGATGAATTACTGGTTAAGATTACAATGTCCTATGTCTTTCCAAGACCTAATTGAGAATGGGGTTACCACAGAAGAGGTATTGGTTAAAAGTGGAGAACTAAAGCTTTATAAGAACAATAACAACAATACCTCCACTACAACATTTGGAGTCAAATTTTGATGCCAGTTTGCGATGACACTACCATTTGTGTGTGATTTTTGTGTTTTTTTTTTCCAAGTGCCCCCGATGTTGTTGTAATGGTGATGATACCATCATAATTGCGACACCCTCTTGATTATAAAAAATAAAAATAAAAAGAAAGGCTCATTTGTGATCGAGCTGTGCATGCGAGCGGAAGAGGGCCCTAATTACTATTGTATGTTGAAGATGCAAAGAATAGGTGAATCTCGATGGATTTTTTTTAGCTGAAGATCCCATAGGATTCTTTGCATTCAATCTGGCCGGTAAGCTCTCCATTTTGTTGCGCAAGCCACGTCCCTCATTAGGTATGTCTTTGTACCTTTTATTAAATGAAATATCACTGTTGTAGATCATTTGTGATTTCATTACTTGAAAAATCATAAAAACTCTATATTTTCCTCTTGTATTGGTGATTTCATTAGACATCTGGACTTTTTCTTATTAGCTTTTGATACATGTGTCTCTGCTAAATATTCTTTTATATGCTCGTGAATAAGGGTTCATATATTTGTGCTCTAGTTGAAATAAAAATATAATGAAAACCCTACAAGCTCTATTTTTATTGCAAGCCGCGGGTCTCTCAGTTGAGGGTTTCAATTGTGAAAACTGTGACTTTACTCTTTGAAACCCATTTTGATTTTATGCACATTTCAATGCTCTATACATTATGTTGTCCAAGCTTTCTTTCAGCTGTGAATTTTCTTTATGCTTGTACTAGCAAATGGGCATTTATTTTTTACTGGAAAATGGAAGGTCTGGTTTGAAATGATTTCATTGCGGTAGCCATGGGACATGAGTTTCCCTAAGACAATTTGTAATGTGATTTGTTCATTTTATCGAATCTCCTCGTTTGGTTCATATTCCTGAAATTTTTGAAACTGTTTTGAACATGGATGCTTTTGAACATGATCATGGGACAGTAGAGAAGGATATAAATCAGAATTAACAATCATAGAGAAAATTGTTTCTCTGTCCATTAAGATTAGGCTTCCTAGTTTTCACCATAACATTCTTCATTCCTTG
>MU226784.1:158005-177914 GCA_018584345.1 Thuja plicata
AAAAACTAGCGTACAATCTTGCATTAGGTAAACATCATTTCTACCCTACCGAAATCCATGAGCACAGCCCTGGGAACAAATCTTCTGCAACTGGCCTCATAGGTGGAAGTCGTGTTAAAATGAAATGTATTTTTTTTTTTTCACTTTTATGCCCCGTGTTGGTCAAAATTTTTGACCAACACGGGATGTGTTGGTTCAAATTTTCGACCAACACGGGCATAGAAGGAAAAAAAAAGAAAATTTTAAAACCATTTTGCACTTTGGTCGGAAATTTTGGTCGAAATTTGGGTTCAAATCTACTAGTGATTACCCTGCCTTTCTTGTTTTCTCTTCAATTTATCTTCAACCTTCATGGCCAACTTGAAGCATTCCTCCAATTTCCTAGGGGTAGCCATGCTCATCTCATCCTGTATGTAGCAAGATATCCACCAAGGTATCTAGCAAGATTTTCCTCTACATCCTCATCATGTGATACCCTAATGTCTAGTTTATGAAACTCCTCAATGTAATTAGGGACATCCATGTCCTTTTGTTTCAAAATTTGCATCCTCTTGTAGAGTTGCACCTTGTAATCTTCAGGAAGGAACTTATCCTTCATTTTCTCCATCATCATTGGCCAAGAAGAAATCTTTGACCAACCCTTCTTTATCCTATCAATTTGTAGGTTATACCACCATAATAAAGCATGTCCTTTCAACCTAGACTTTTCTATCTTCACCTTCATCCTCTCTTCCACATCATCATAACCAAAACAATTCTCCAGGGCACTAAACGAATCAAGCAAAAACTTGTCATCCATCCTCCCATCAAACATAGGAAGTTTAACTCTTACTTTGGACTCACCAACTCTTACTGCCTTCAAGATCCTTTCTAACCTTGCATCTTTAGGATCCAATGGTTCCTCCCTTATATAAAATGCTTCTTCACCACCATGTTCTTCTCTTTGTTCATATCTATTCACAAAATTTGTCAATCTCCCCACTTCTTCTCTCAACTTCATATTGTCTGTCATTTTTTCCCTAACAAGTTTAGCAAGTTCTGCATTAGTGACCCTCTGAGGGATCTCATCTCCTTCACCTTCTGACATATTCAAGAACACCTTCTACACTGGGACACACAAGGAGGGATAGGCACTCCAAGGCTTCAAAAATGGAACCGGTACACCAAAGACTTCAAAGGATTCTTCTCCTTCACCCTAGGATACTCCTAGGCTCTGATACCAATTGATGTAGAGTGGACAATGGAGGTGGTGGAAGGATGACAAAAAATGAACAAGTTTGAGAGGCTTGAACACTACAACCCAACTAGCCCCTAAGGTACACAAATAGCCCAAACAAACCCAAATGACTCCAATACCTTCACAAAGGCCAAGGTTAATGCTAAAGGCATAGACAAGTCAAATTCAACAAGAATCAATCACTTTTGAGGTTCTACACAACACCCAAAAGCCCAAAATCCAAAACTGTATGCAAGGCCTAATTGATTTCCTTGTAGGTCAATAGAGACAGTAAATAGACTTTTCCTCCCAACTTTCCCAAAACACTTTTCAAACAAATTACATATTCAAATACCCTTTTCAGAGTTATTCAACATAATCCAACCTAGACCCAGGTTGTTTTGGACCAAACAAACCAACCACCCACTATACCTCTGGTTAAGGTTGAAAAATTGTCCAATTTCCAAAGCAAGTACCAACCAGTCTTATCCCAGAGACCTCAAACTTTCAACAGTGACTCATTATGGTTAAAAACTAAGGAAAATCTACTTGGTTTCATTCCAAGACTTCAAGAAACATCCATTCCCCAATTAGGCTCTCTCTAGGGTCTCCAAATAAAGGGTTTGTTCAAAAACACCTCTCCAAGGCATTCCAAGTCAGTCTAATGCTTTATTCACCTTTAGACCACCCACATACAACCCTTCAAGTCAGAAAACACCCCTCTCCTTAAGGTAGTTTAGTGGCTGCTATAGCCCTGGCACCATTTCTTCATCAATTCTCTTTCAGTCAGCACTTCCCCAATGGCTTACCCTACAAATATAGATCATCCCTTCATTTTAAGGTGTTAGTACAATATCATACACCTACTTCATTCATCCCCCAACCACAGTGTTCACAGCATGGGGATGAATCAAGGCTCCACTAATGAAACCCTTACCCAGACAAGGACTGTCACATTACAGTCAGCCTTGAGGGCTTGAAATCAATTCAAAAATACTTGGAAAGGATTCAAGACAAATGTATTAACATTCAAAAACAACTATCCAATGCTAGAATTCAAAGATCCATTCAATATCGATCACAAAATGCAATAAATTCAATGTTTTATTACTTCAAATGGATACAGTCTAGAATTCATTCAACACCAGTCCGTACCAGATCTTCCTCTCTTTACAAAAGGATCCAGACAAGTTTTAACTACCATCCCCCAACGTCCCAAACTGATCCCAATCAGTTTGGTGGATTAAAATTCCCTAAACAACTCTAAAACCTAATTTCCCACCAAATCCTCAACTAGCCGCTGGGATTTGAATTTGAATTTCCTAACTTTAAAATTATTGCTTGTTTTTTACTTGCCCAAACCAATTCAAATTGGTGGATCTTACATCAAAGGATCAAATTAACTTAATCAAATCATAATCTACCCTTTTTTACCCTTAGAGCTCATCATGGCTCATTTTACAATATTTTGCTCCTAAGGTCCTCACCAGGACCTTTAGGAGATTTACAAATTTGATCAAATTGATTATTACAAATCTTCATTATTTGTTTCAATATATCCCAATTGACAAGTGCAATAGTCCTCTGGAGTTCTTTCGTACTCTATTTGTCCATGCACCTAGGGGTCTTCATTGATGCTCCTGGATCAATCCTACAACGAACATTAAGGAGTAGTTTGATACCAAAAAAATCAAGTTGAGCACAGATGGCGATGAGAAGACACAAAGAGTGCAGTTTAATCTCGCAAAATGCGATCTAGGTATGTATTGATGTGGTTATTTATGCAAGTTTTACATTTCCTTCTTTTATGTTCCTGTTTGGTTGCTACTTGATTATAAGAGTCGGCACTTGAGAATGCTTTTAATAAAATTTGAAGTTGCAAAGGTTGGGGTTGCTCTATTTCTATAATTACTAATTAGTTTAGTATTTAGAAGATCTTAATTCTACGCTTAAATTAAGAAAATATCTAAGAAGAACCAAATATAAAATAATTATTTGGTAATGAGTGTGGCTGTTGGGAAATACCTCTTCTATAACAAAGTGCGGAAGAGGCTCTCAAGCAAGAGTGGAAAGATGCAAGCTGTTCCCAAAGGAATTAGACCTAAAATTAGAAAGGGGCAAAGAAGTATTTGTAGGACTCGTAAGTCGGTGAGGGAAATATCTATCCTAGGCTCTACACAGCGTATGTATCCATATTGAATGCAACTTCAATAATATTTGTATGACTTTCAGGTGGTTGAGGAAATTTATTACCAAAAATATCCATTCCGCGTTGTGTACAGAAGAGCATGTATCTGCATCTAATATCGATTCAATGACCCATCTTTTTTAGTACAAGCAGAGCATGTATCAGCATCTAATATTAGTTCAATGACCCATGTATCTGTATTTACCTTCTGCCTAAAGTTGTGGCATTTTATTCCCAAAAAAATAAATAAATACTGTGATACGATCATCAAACTAATCATTAAAAGTCCACCGGTGCAAAAATCCACTATGGCCGCATTCCAGCTGGTAGCATTGTTGATGTGTGAGAAAGAATACTTAGAGATGACGTCTACAGCTGTGCGACTCCATCTCATAAGAGCGTTTCTGTGTTAGAAGATTTGGGGAATATAAATATAGAAAGAGAAGACTTAATGTCCAAGCAAGCTCATGATGACCCGCCACATATGACGATAACAGAATCAGTTACGTCACTGGTACAATTAATGCGCTCCGGGAGAAGCAGATTTTTCAAATGAGGAAACTGCCTGGGCACCTTTTAGGCCGGGTCTAGCACAATATTTACATCTTAGTTAACAAAATATGTTGTTAACATGTATATTAGCCTATTGTGTTTGTTTGCAAATTACTAACACATGTTAACACAATAGGCTAACATACATGTTAACATATTTTGTTAACAACATATTGTATTAACATATGTTTACTAACGTGCAAATATTGTGCTGCATAGACACGGCCCACTTTCTTTCTGCCTGACCCCGAAACTTTGCCACACCAAATTAAACACCCTAAGTTCTAGCTTTCTAGAGTTTTGAACACCTTAAGGGCCCGTTTGGCAACAGGTATTGGACTGGAATTGGCATTATCTAATTCTGGATAATGCCAAATTCCATATTTGGGTCCTTGGAAAAAAATGGAATTGGAATTCCGAAATTCTCATTTTGCCCCCAAAATGGGAATATCATCTTCCACCTAAATAGGTGGAATTGGAATTTCAAATTCCAATTCCAATTTTTACAAAAGCAAATTTAATATTTCGTGGGATCCGTGACTATAAAGATGTATATTATATTGCTATAAGGATGTATATATATACATGTGTGTATATACACATGTGTATATATACATGTGTATATATACACATGTGTGTATATATACATACATGTATGTGTATATGTACACATATGTATGGTGTGTGTATATGTGTATATACACACGTGTGTATATGTCTATATATACACATGTATGGTGTGTGTATATGTGTGTATATATATACACATGTGTGTATATGTGTATACATGGATACACACTTGTATGTGTATATGTGTGTATATATACACATGTATGTGTGTATATATGTGTATACATACATGTGTGTATGTGTGTATATATATACACGTGTGTATATATATACATGTGTGTATATGTGTATACATGGATACAGTTGTATGTGTATATACACACATGTGTGTATACACACATGTATGTGTATATACACACATGTATGTGTATATACACATGTATGTGTGTATATACACACATGTATTTGTGTATACACACACGTGTGTATGTGTGTATATGTACACAAATGTGTGTATATGTGTGTATGTGTATGTGTGTATATGTGTATACATGTGTGTATATACACACATGTATACACATATACACATGTGTGTATACACACACACATATATATACACACACATGTATGTATGTATATATACACATGTGTGCATGTGTGTATATATACACACACATATACACTCCATATTCAAAGAAATTAAAAAATAAAGAATTAAAATTCCTTATGCATCTTTTCATTCATCTTCCGAGTGAACCAAACGGGTCAAACCATATTCCGGATTTCATTTTGAGGATAAGCATCTTCCTGAATTGACCATATCCAAGATATAGTATTCCAGTACCCAAACGGGCCCTAAGTTTTTCACTCACTAAACCCTCGAAGTGTGAACACCTTAAACATCTAGCTTTCTAGGATTTTGTACCCCTAAGATTCTTTTACAAAGTCTTTTTTTTTAATAAAAATAAGATATTTTCTTTTTCTTTGTAAATGAGATATAAAAATTTTATTGCTTATTTCACAAAAATTAACAAAGAATCCACTAGAAGTAAATCCATAAACTCCAATTTATTAACCGTAATAAATAGTCGTGAATCTAGAATTTTGAACAATTTGATATGATTTTAACAAAGAATCTTATTTTAGCAAAATGTAATTTTGAATTTCTTAACAATAAATAATAGTTGAAAACCTGAACTTTTAACAACTAACCTCGCATTGACAAATAGTCGAGGAAACCCACATCCTTACATGTGAACACCTTTTTTAATACAAAGAAGATATTATCTCTTTCTTTGTAGATGAGATGTAAAGTTGCTATGAGTTGTTTCACAAAGTTTAAAGAAGAATCTACTTTACGAGACTTAATTTCTTGATAATAAAGAATTGTCAAGAACCCAAATCTTTAAAAATTTGGCAAAATCATGAAAACTCTACTTAAGTAAAACATCATTTTTAATTTCTTAATAATAAAGAATAGTCAAGAACCCAAATTCAGAAGAGTTCCACAAAATTAATGAAAAATATTCTTTAATTAAAACATAATTTTAAGATTTTTTGACTCCGCACTATTATTTCTATTAGAAAACTAATATGATTTATGTTTGAGATTGAATGCCAATCTTGTGTAAAGAAACAAGGTTACGTGTTAACATAAATATAAATAGGCTACGTGTTAACATAAATAGGCTTCAGCCTTTAGCCTGCACATGGGTAGCGGAGGCCTGAGGTCGTGGGTTACCCCCATGGTCTCAGGTTCGAAGCTCCCTCTGGGTTTTCCTGGTGAGGTCAGAGTGCGGGCTGACGATCTCACCGGAGGGGATTAGTCTCGCCCTGGCTTGCACAAGTACCAAAGATATGGGCTGCTGGGCATTGGGCTAGGTCGCGGGGATACCTCCTTGAAGTAAAAAAAAAACAAAAAAACAACATAAATATAAATGAGCATATGAATATTATGTTTCTCTATATGTAGAGACTATAGTAGAGGGTTGTATGAATAGCATATAGGAAGGGTTGCCTTTGATTAATCATTGATTTTATGTAAATATATAATATTTACAAAGGCTATGGAGGTAAATCATGTTCCAATAACTAAGAAAGAAAGAAGTGCCCACTTGATTATTTAGAGTATAAGCTTGAATATAACTATTTACTTGGCTAAATGATGTAACCATGCATACTAGTTAACATACTAGGTTGCAACATTTTTAGTGATGTGTATTTATATAATAGGTTGTTAAACAAGCCTTCCAGAATATGTTGATTATTGAAATTTTCATGTGGTATGCTTCTCATGTAATTAGTGCTACGCTAGATTTTAGATCCATAAGATACCAATCAATTAGAATTGTTTATGGAGTATATGACACCATTTGTGAGATGCATATGAAGCCAAATTGAATATAATAGTGTAGGTGAATATGTTTCCCATGCCTACGTTGAATGCATAATATAGAAATAATTTGTAGGGCATGTTAATTTTACTATCAAAGATAAAGCATGGATCACTAAAGTTGGAAAACATGACTAAAGATTGTATATAGTTGTCTTGATTTGATTTTTGTTGTGATAATATCACCTATGATTATGTTGATGTCCCCAAACCTATGCATTCAAAATGTTTGATCCATGCACTAACCATATTGGTATAGTATCATGTGTGAAAGGAAAATTATAGCTTTAAAATGTTAATATCATCAACCTAAACTGTACTCTTTTCTAGATTCAAAATATGGTTGCTTAGGGAAACATGAGAATGGATTCAAGGTCTAGGACTTTACTAAATGAAGCCAGCACCTTAGAATAAGGAGTAGTTCCCTTTCAAACAAAGTGTTGTTGTGTTGGTCATACTCATCACTAAGTAATCTTGTAGCTAAAAGCTAATTTAACAACTTGCTAGGGAAAAGGGGTAAACAAAAATATATATATAAACAGAGGTAATGCACCATGATTAAAGTGAGTTTCTTCCTACCAGAAACAGACAAAGAATCAAAAAGAAAATAGACTAAATTTTGTGCATATGGACATAGACTTCTAGATGAAGAGAAACATTGCCGAAAGGTTTATGTGTAGTAAAATCATGATAGGGGAAAATGTCATGGTGCATGGTGGAAAGGTGTCGCACCATAGCCTAAAATTTTCCAACATGTATGTCATTGGGTACCATCACTCATATAAATATTTATCTATAAATTCCCTATGGTTTGTTGATATACAATTAGGATTCAAAAAATGGATAGTTGTGTTGACGTCTTTCTCTAGTGATCTAAAATATTGTAATCGCTCATGCATTGCGACTTGGGTGCAACACCTTGAAGGGTTAGCTTGGATCATTTTGTGGTGATGGTATAATAGGAGTCTTTTCCTTTAATGGTGATACTGAAGACTTTCTCATCAACTTCTTTGATATAGTTAATTACATAGTCATAGGATACACTGGAATAGTTGGCTTGTTTACTGTGATGTTATTAACTAGAGGTTTTTCCCTTATCATGACTCTGTAATGAATCTTTGATGATAGTGTGGTTTACTATTTAAAGATATGAGCGGGGCATTTTCATTTTCCATCTCTCATTGATCTAAAAGATCTTGAACTATATCCTCGATTTCATAGAAATTGGAAATCGTGGGTCCTTTTATTCTATGGTATTCACAAAAATCATTATCATTCCACCACATGAGGGTTTGAAAGGCCTCGAGTAATAATTTATAACCTTTAGTAAAGTGATTCCATGTTATTGGATTAAATTTTTCAAGACTGATTCAAGTGGATGTTTTATCAAAGTGTATGTTCATATTGGTGTGTTATTTCTAGGACCACATTGTCATTCATTTATGGCATGGGTTGAATGATCATTATCACATGATGGGTTTTTGTTTGACTGTGATTCGTCTGTGTATGATAACCCTTGTAGGCTTGATTGGTTGAGCTCTATTGAACACTCTGACATAAACCACTCTATTGTATGTCATATTCTTAGTTTTAGCCCAAAATTTTTATTTATCATATGTTGATTATAGGAATTGTCTTTGGTTTCTTTAGATATCTTGATCTATCGTTGGGCTATGAGATCGCTTTCACACTTAAGCTCTTGGTTTGACACATCAGTAAATGTATCTAAACTTTGCATTTTTAGGGCACACATCATTTCTAGACTGCAATTGTCAATGTATATTTAAATACTTGGTCTTCTTTGGGTGTCTAGCATGGAACTCTATAGGCAAGGCTTCTTTTGCATTGCAAAAATGAAGAAAATGATTCCCCATTTAATTATTTTGTTGTATAGAGGTCCATTATGTTTTTTTTCTATGTGTGAGTAGAAGGAAATAAATTTCTCAATCAATTCATTTCAAGTTTGATACCAGGTGTTAAGTGGAACAACAATTGCATGGTTGGTCCACTAGGACTTCTAGAAAGAGGCACATGAGATATGTTTCATGATTAATTATGTTTGACCTTAATGCAAGCAATGAAAAACTCTCTCATGTGATCTTGGGGATCTCTCTTTTCCTTATATTTGTCAAATTTTGGCATTTAGAAGTTTTGGCAAAAAAAATTCAAAAAATCTCCACATATCCTTAGAAAACCTTCAGTTCCTCATGGTGACATGGACAAAGAGAAAAAGGAGAAAGAAAAAAACCAAATGAAAGTGAAGCATTTGATAGTAGGGTTCTATTTTTCCCTAAATGTCATCGGTCAAGGATTTTTTTTTCCTTTAATTTTACAAATATTTTCCTTAAACTAATATCCCCATGGACATTATGGTCTAAAAAAATGTTTTTTACTTTGCCTATTATTTTTATAAATGTTAAATTTTTATAAAGTGATTTGTAATTTATCACCTAATACATATTATCAATGTAATTAATGTTTATTAAGTGATGGATTATAAATCACTTAATAAATATTACTTTTGGTGCAGAAAAATCATTTATTTTTTGAAGCAGTTTACTACATGTATCTTTCAATTACACCACTTTGTTTGTGGGAATCTCATATGAGCTCGACCCATGAGATATTTTTGCAACTTGATGGAGGAATCAAGGTGAGGCTTCAGTTCTAGTTAAGTTGAAGATGAATTCACCTTGGAGTTTACTTTGGAGTTTGTACAAGACCTTTATATAAGGCTTTTTATTGTAATTTTCTCTTGGTTCTTTCTCCTTTGCCATATTTTGCTACTGAAAATATATGCATATTTTTGTTGAGCTCGTGACTCATTATCTTCATTTTTGTAAGAGAACCACTCCTTCATTTTCATAAAATAGCAGGGGTTTCCTTTTCAATACTTGTTGTATTGTGTTATTGAATTGGTGTTTTGATGAGTTTATGTGAATTATCTTATGAGTCCTCTAATTTGTTTCATTCAATCAGAATTTGATGCAAGAAGATACATGGTAGATGCAGGTCTTAAATTGTGGTAGTTGATTGTATGGTTTCTAGCTGTGGAAGCTAGTTGGTTTTCCTTTAAATGAGCATCAGGTCCACCCCTTTCTAAGAAATGCTTATGCATCACATCGTTTAGTTGAGTTGTGAGTTTTTCAGGGTTGTTACTTGAAGTTTGTGCGAGTTAAGTAGGTTGCAAAATCTCAGTTAGCATTTGGTGCATCACCTCCTTTTAGGATAGGTCTTGTTTCAATCAAGTCCTTCTATCCCTTTTCCTAGTCAAGTTAGTTTTAGGATATCTAAAGGATAGCCGACCGATAATCCAGTTGTTCATCTCCATAATGAACAACCCATAGGCTCAGAGATGTTCCCACGTTGAGCATCAAACTTAACTCTCTGGTGCAAATCCCTATTACAACAATTATCAAACAAAATATTATTCTATTAAGATTGTACCCTAAATTCTATGTTTACTTATTTTTGGAATTGGTCCATATTATTTCACTAGTCCATCTATGGATCTAATGGAGGAGTCCATGACCCTCATCATTCTATGAATTTATAAAAAAAGTATTAGTAAACATCATCAATTATTTACCATAAGTCAACCATTATAAGAGTAATCAAAATTCATTATGAATCAACCATTATAAGATCAAAAAAAAATTGCCTTAGACATAATATCGGTTAATTCATATTCATGATTGTATGTTTAGTTTTGTAGATAACTTCAAATTTACATATACAATCACCTAAAAATCTTTTTTATTTAATATCAATAAAAATTAAAATCTTTTTTATTTAATATCAATAAAAACTAAAATCAGATAACTATCACAATATTACCTTCATGAAATCTAAACTTAGATACTCTTGATATATAACTACATTTAAACGATTAACTTTAAAAAAAACAGAATATAAAATTATGAAAATATTCTGATGACAAAATAATTAGCTAAAACAAATTAAAAAAAAGTGTGTGTGTGTCACTCACATATTTTGATGGTCTGTCAAAAAAATTACCTTTTGTCACACATTTTTCCGGAAAGGTTGATGGTATTTTATGCCCAATTTTTGTTAAAAGCGGTGATACGGTCATCAAATTTACAAATGAATCTACCCCAATGCAAAAATTCCCCTCTAGCCGCATTCCAGCTGGAAGCGTTGTTAAGGTGTGTGAAAGAATATTGAGAGATGAGGTCTACAGCTGTGCGACTCCTTCTCAAAAGATGCACAAAAAAAGAGATTGTGTGGGTCATTTCATACGCTCCTCGTACAGAGTCGAATCATGTGCAAAAGTGATTGAGGTCGACAATCATGACAGTCGCATCATCCTTGCTTCCTCTGCTGACGGCAACATCTACAAGCTTCCTACATGCCTCCCTTAACCCTTCCCCTCTTCTCCCTTTCTCTCCACACAATCCCCTTGCCACGTCCACCGTCTCTTGATTGCTCATCTGAACGAGAAACCCATTAAGATATCCACAGAATTATTTGGTTGGCAACCGAAGAGAAGTTAGAAATGAAAAGAATCGGTTGCGTAAGGAAAAGGGTATGAAAGGAGGTTACCTTGTCCCACAAGCCATCGGATGCCAATATCAGAAACTCACAGTCGGGCGTAATGGTGAGCTTCTTCATCTCTGGTTCCCCTGTTATCAACTCCTTCATCTCTACATCCCCTATGCTTCTCGATACTGCAAGCAATCCCTGCACTCTCCATACGCCATTGTAACAATCTACGTATCCACCCTGCTAATTCATTTACAGACACCAGTTTGAATTATAATTAAAAGGCCCAAAACAGGACATTTAATAAACAAGGTAATAATGTTAGTACTTACCAGATCTTCAATCCTTTGGCGCTCGTCTTCCCTGTCCAGCCTGTGGTCACATGTGAGGGCTTCAGCACTGCCATCTCTGCTTAACACTGCACGGCAATCTCCTGCGTTGGCGACCACCATCAGATCTCTGGTGATGAGGGCCGTCACGCAGCATGTCCCGCTGTTTATATTCTGAACAGTATGGGAAAACAACATTTTGTAAGTCCCATTTGAGAGCAAGTCCGCAACAACTGCTTTGTCTTTCAAAGGTGAACCTTGATTAAAAATCTTAAATACAATTTAATCTAGAAACAACCTTCAAGCTGTACTTGAAAAATGTTAACCATTAGATATTTATTCAACCTTTGTACTTCAAAACATTGCTCGTTAGATGTCCATTCATTCAATTATTAGCGTTCATTCAACCTTTGTACTTTAAAATTTCACTCATTCAATTATTAGACGTTCATTCATTCAGTTATTAAATGTTCATTGAACTATTTGGTATTTTATTCAATGTTCATTGAACTAATATTTCAAAGTAGAAAACTCAAATTTTGAAGTACAGCTTCAGGATGTTACAAAATTCAATCAGAGTTGGTGTTTCGAATTGCATACCTGCTTGCATAAGGCTTCGTCTGTGGTAAGGTAGCCTCTTCTAACCACGTCTTCCATGTCACAGTCATCTTTTCCATTTTCCATGACTGCATCTGCAATGTTTTGGCCAAGTCTGTCTGCTGCAAAATCCGCAGCCTTGCGGCCGCCATGGCCATCAAACACACCATAGAAAGCCTGAAAAGACAAATTCAGAAATATGTTGTTTAAAATCGAAAGAAAGCTCTCATGGGTTCATCATAAGTTATTGATGTAACAGTTACTTGAAGATGAAGTGCAACGCCTTGCGATTTCGACAGAGATGTAGAGGACTAAACAACTCACATTCTCTGAATCTATCAAAGGATCAATACAGAACTAGACGATTAAAGAACTATAAGAGAAGAAAATTGCAATACGTCCACTAACTCTCTATTTTTCTATTATCTTAACAATGAATCATACCAGTATCTTTAAAAAATTATAACAATATCTTAGCAATGACTCCTAACGAAATGTTGATGAAGAAAATTCAAATTTAAGTAAAAAAATGACGAAAAAAAAGCATAATTCATTGTGAAAACTTGGCATTGTTAAGCAATAAAATATTTACTGACCTGCCTGGAATCCCCAGAAATGTTAATGATTGCCTTGTAAGCGTCTTCCATAACTTCCCTGCGACCCTTTTTGAAGGCAACAGCGTAGTTGCAACCTTTAACATTCATTTCCTTTTCCAACTCCTCGGCTAAGTTTTCCCTGTTAAAACAGGGCGGTAAAGACATGGGCAAGTGAGGAATTTGCAGCGTCGGAGGAGGCCGCCTCTTTGGGGCTAATGGACCCCTATTCAATTTCGACCCATTTCCTTCAATAAATCCACTTCTACCATTAACCTTCGAGACATCACATCCCACTTTTCCTTCACCAATTTTGACACAGGATTTTGCGTTAACATATGTGGGAGGCCCTGAAAGATCGTTTTCCTGTGGAAAACTATGACAATTCTGGTTTAAAGCAGGTAAAGTGGGTGTTCGGGGAGAAGCCAATTGAAATTGGTCGATGGGTATTGTGTTAATGGGTGTTCCCAAACTCTCCTTAAAATTCACAGAACTATTTCTAATTCTCGGTCCGTGAGAAATAGTTTTCAATTTTCCATAAGGAGAAGCAGAATTCAAAGGAGAAGACGGTAATGGCTGCGGGCTTTCAGAACAGATCTCGACGCTCAAATCTTGAAACGATCGTCTTCTGACAGAATTCGGAGAATAACAAGGCGAGGCAGTCTCAATCGCTGCAGTTAACGCCATCTTCAATTTGCTGTAAGTTTTGCACGTCCGGATAAACACAAAACACATCAAAATTCCCTGAAAAAGTCGATAAAACAATTTTATAAGCTTTGCAAGATTCATTATTTAAAGCCTCTCAGATTTCCTCCCTGCAAACGAATTCCAGGTGTCTTGTTGAAACTCCCCCAACTTTTAACGTGGCGTAAGAATGCTTCCCAGACAAAACCTGTAAAAACGAATTACTAGTAAAAACAAAACAAGCCAAGATCGTTAATGTGTTAGAAAGAAGAATATTTGGGGGGGTATATAAATAGAGAAAGAAAAGACTTAATATCGAAAGCAAACTCATGTTGACCCGCTACTTATGACGTTGAACAGAGTCGGCTACGTCAGTGTTGGAATAAATGGCACAGTTAATGCGCCGCGTGGGCAGCAGATATTTTTTACTACAGTTTTCAAAGGAGGAAACCGCGTGGGCACTTTGTTTCTGACAGATCACGAAACTTCGCCAAAGGAAAGGAAAATGGGCAAATGTTAACCGCCCATTTGAATGCTCAGATGCATGTGGAAAGTCCCACGACATTCCACATGTGTTTGACCCATTTCAACTGGTCGCCTGACTCGCTACTTACCACTTTCGAGCTGTTTTTTCTCCACCTTCATTAAAAAATAGATTTTTCCGTTTAAATTGTTATAAATAGTTTGAGAATTTTTTAAAAAAATCTACTATAAGCGTTTTCAATAAAGAATGGGTGTGAATTCATATGCAAGATATTTCAATAAAGTAATTCATATTTTCAACAACTAATCTTAAATTGAGAAACAATTGATCAAAACTAGAAATGTCTAGTGTGAACACCTTAAGTATCTAACTTTCTAGGGTTTTGAACACTTGACTTGATTTCCAATATTTTTTAACACAAAAGGAATTTATTCTTGGTTAGCCCTGTCATTCCATAGATAACACTTTTTTTTGTCTTTTCTTGATAAAAATAAGATTATTTATAGATGAGATGTAAGATTCTTTGAGTTGTTTCACGAAGATTAAGAAAGAATCTACTTTAAGTCGAATTTAGAATTTAGAATTTAGAATTTAAAATTTAAAATTTAAAATTTCTTATTAATAAAGAAGAGCCGAGAACCAAAATTTTGAAAAAAATGACAAGATTAAAGAAGAATCTATTTGAAGCAAAATGTAATTTTCAATTTCTTAACAACAAGGAATAGTCAAGAAATCAAATCTAGAACAATTTGACAAAGTTAACAATAAATGTTTTTAATTAAAACGTAATTTTGTATTTCTAAAAAATCATGAATAGTCAATAACCCAAATTTCTAACAGTTAACTTCCCATTCACAAATACTCAAGGAAACCCAAATCCTCACAAATATGAACACCTATCATAATATAAATAAGATATTATCTCTTTATTTGTAGTTGAGACGTAAAATTGCTGTGATTTGTTTCACAAAGATTGAGGAAGAATATATTTTAAGTAAAATCTATTAACTTTTAATTTATTAACAACAAGAATAGTCAAGAACTTAAATTTCATACAATTTGACAAAATTAACAAAGAATCTATTTCAAGAAAAATATAATTTTTAATATTCTTAATTTTAAAAAATAGGTAAAAATTAAAAACTCCAATTGTAAACACCTTAAATTGTCTGGCTTTCTAGGATTTTGAATTCTTCAATCATAACTTGTCCTCATTTTGGCTAGGTGAGTTTACATTAGTAGTACCCAAGTCATTTGAACCAATGTAGTGTTTGCATTAATTATATTTTAGATTATTGAAACAATCTTCAAAGCATGTGAAATTTTGATCTTGCAAATGAGAAATCAAAGAAATTTAGGTTACATTAGCGTTCGTGATAGTGAAAAGTTTGGAAACATAGTCAAGTATAGTGACTTTTCAACAAACGGTAGTCAAAGTTATAAAACCTTCATTAGGGATCTTCCACTAGGGGAAACTCGTTAGGGGGTCAAATAACCGTGACCTTTTTTTCATGTTGACCCCCCAATTACTAATACTAAAGGAGCCCCAAAAATGATAACACATGTACTAAAAGTCGATCACACATGTACTAATAGCCGATCATTTTTTTATCTTTTTTTGTTGGTAATTGGCCCATTTGTGCACCACTATTGGGACATTTTGTAACCACTACTAGGACATTTGGCCACAACTACTAGCATTTTTTAGTAAATGATTATTGGTGCAAGAACATAGCGGGTATCAGGAAGCACTTTGAAAAGTCCATTTTTTAACCACTCTATGTTCGACAGTCTCTACAAAGATATTCGTGAATACCCAGAAGCCAAAACCTTAGCTTTAAGAAGTTAACTCACATACGGAGATATACCAAAAAAATCATCAAAATCCAACTTACCATTTAGGAGTTCTAGGTGCATGCAGTTAGTCTGGGCGATTATTGGGGACTTTCCCCTATAAGAATTTTTTCTTTCTTGGTGCACATTTTTGTCTTACGTTTAGTTTCCATCAACTCAATAAAACTATTCGCATGAATTTAATGAATAGTTAATTAGTTACGAGATTAAACGACCACTACAAAGGGTTTCATTATACGAGAAAAGCCATAAAGTAGGAAAATGACTAGTAATAGTAATAAAAAATGATAGTAAATTTAGTATATATTATGACTTGACTTAAAAATAGTTTTTCTTGAATGACTTTAAGAAAGATGTAATAACTTGATACTGCACTCAAAAATTTTAACATTTATCTATTAAATTGGAATAACATTAAGAATTAAAATTTTAATTAAAAATGAGAGTCGATATTGGCATCATGTGATAATTAAGTTGTGTTGTTGTTGTTCTTTTCATTGAGGTTCTAATTCTATTGGGTTGCTATTAATAAATGTTTAAGTGGGGATGTGGTAAGTCATTATTTTAATTTAAAATATTTTGTTAGCCTTCAATATTGTCTATCACTTCGAAATACCATCATACATTAGTTTAGAATAGTGATTTCTTTGCCCGAGTAAAAAATGTAACTATGCCCTTGACCTTTAGGTTTGATTTGTATCCTTGAAATTCAAATTTTATTGTGGCCCTAGTCCAACTTAGCTTAATCGTGTCATTATCCACCAACTTATGTAACACTTATTTTTAAATTGTATCTTTGACTTGTATGAACGATGATTACCCCTAGGTTAGTTCAATCATCCAAAATTAGTCACTATAATCATTGAAATTTGTTGAAATATTTAAAAAAATTCAAGACCATTATCATACTATTTCCATACATCATTTATCTTAATTATGTTAATTTTTATCATTTGAACTATCAATCCCTAAATCTTTCATTCAATTTACTGCTCAATGATTTATCGTAACACAATCCATTTAATTAAGTCTTAAGGCCAGATTATCATTGTACTATGTTAGTGCCAAGTGCTTATATAACTATTACATATTTTGTTTTATCTTGCAAAATTTATCAAGCAAACTATTGACTTGGTCAACATGGCTTGATTGCAATTAATGAAGTCTCGCAATCCTTGCTTACTATGGCAATCCCAATGGTGCTTCTCGATACCACCACAATTTTTATTTATTATTCAACAAATATTTGAATATTTTTTTTTAGCTACCATAACTAGAGTCGTTAGAGGTAAGAACTACCATTTCTAGATTAAGACTACATGGAGGTCTAGCGGCATAAATCTTAGGAGGAATACTACTCTTCTAGCCTTGAACTTACCAAAAAAAATTAAGTACAAACCATTTTGTCTTTCATTGTTCCCTTTTCAATGCACCAAATTTTAAATTATTGTAAGATATGACTAAAAAGTTTTTATCAAAATTATAGATAAATAATCTGGTAGTGTTAAGGACCATCCATAATGGTCAAGGTTATAATTTCAAGGTTAGGGTTACACTCAAGAGGGATAGGGGTACAAATTTAGTTTAAATACATGTCTTCATTTGATTTCAAACATATAGTTTCATACTTTACAAAGTACATTTAGTGTAGCTTGTTTGTCCTAAAACAAATCATAGTTTTTAAGTATTAGATTGTTATCATAGTCAAATTAATCATTGTTTCTCTACATCCAAGGTATACACAATTTTTTAGCCTAATTATTTTTATTTTATTTGATGACCCATATCCAAATTAAACATTTATATATAATTTAATAAATTACTTGACCACAACACACATTGACCTAGATATTCTACATAGTTGTGATTTCTACAATCACAAATATAAATCAATAAAAAAATTATACTTTTAATTAATATACTACACAAATATGTTCATTTAATAATAACAAAATATTTAATAAACATATAAATTTAATAAAATTAAATGTTATTCTTGATAGCTATATATAGTAAAATAAATATACTAAATAAGTTGTTTTCTATATATTTTAATATATTTAATGTTCTTATTATTATTTCTACAAGAAAATTGATCTATGATTTATGTTTACGAATGAAGGTCTATCTTGTATGTAGAAACAAAGATATGTATTAACATAAATTTAGATAGGTTTATTCATATTAATTTTGTCTTTAGGTTGAGACTTTAATAAAGAATAAGGTTATGGGAATATCATATATTAAGGGTTGTCATTGATTCATTGATTTTATGTGGATGTTTATATAATTATAAAGTCTATAGAGGTAAATCATATTCCAGTAATTAAATAAGAATGATGTTCTCAAATGATTATTTAGAGTGTAAGATTGAGTATAACTAGATTGGGCCAATTGTTGTAAGTAGGCATCCTAGTTAGCATCCTGGCTTAGAAAAAATTTAGTGAGGTGTATTTATATAATACATTTTCATATAAGCCTTTTATTTAACAGGTTGTAAGTGAAATGTTCATGTGGCGTGCAAGGTAATCTTACAAAAATTTACCTAAGTAATCCACACAAATATGGTTGAGCAAAGTCGCACATCTAAAAGATAGGCATACAATGTTAAATATGGTGTCTCATTGTTCTTTTTTCTCTTGGATCCATGTTAAAAAAATTTAATACCTAATATATATTAGCCAAAATTAGGTCTAATATCCTAAAGAGATTTATCATAGAATTCAATTCATTGTAAGGTGGTGTTAAAATAGATCATGTGAAAAATAAATTTCTATGTATTTTGGTAGAAAAATGAACATCTATAGCAATAACTTTATATTTTGGCAATTTTTAGCCTTATCAAACCATTTTAAAAATATCAAAGCCCTTTGTAACCTGCCTTTATTATGTTTGTAGAAATCAGTGAAAAAGGTTAGCACAATGACATGGATTCCTTTAACCCCTTATTGTCTTCATAACCCCCAAAAATCCCCTTTATAAGGCTTAGGGTTCATGTCTAAGCTTGACATCACATTTAACATCCTTATCATGATCAAGCCTTGGGCCCTACCATTCCTCACCATCCCTTTTAAAATTGTGTGGTTCCCTATGTTGGGTGTTGGGCTTTAGGCTTGACTTCCTTCTCTTACGTTCCATCTTTTGGCTTAGAATTTTCATCGCCAAATTCCCATCAAGGGTCATGTTTAGAGAATGGCCTTCAACTTTTTATTTTTGGGCATTAGTTCCCTTAGTGGCTGAATCTTTAAATTTACAATGTGTTGTCAGTTATATGGAAGTGACTAGTTGTAAAACAATGGAGTGTCTAAAAAATGTGTTGGTAGTTATATGATAGTGACTATTTTTAGAATAATGGAGGGTAGGAAATGGATCTTGTACCAATTATAGATATTAAGCTATTGTAGGATAAGGGTTTTCATGGGCTATTGTGGATTATCAAGTGGTAATTTTTAAACTTCTATTGTTGAATCTTTTAGAGTAATTATCGATTTACACTTATTAATTAGATCACTTTGATTTAATTAATTAAGTTGTTTATTACTCTAGTTTACTTAAGCTATCTCTTAGGTGCATTATAATTAATATTTATATTAATTATTAATGTGCAAACCTAGCTTTTCTAGTTTTAGGGTTTCATTCACCTTTATAGGTTGAACTTTGTAGTTTCTTTTTCATGAATTCAGATTATAATTTTGCTCTCACATTTTGAGCAACTTCTGAGTTCTTCTTTTTCCCTCTTTTTGCTTCTCTCCTATAACAAGTTATTTGCATGCAGGTATTCTTGGCATTCTGTGGATTTGTCTCTCAAATCCTACATGGTATCTGTTGGTGCCCAAATTGACAGACTAGGTTTCCTATGGAATAAATGATCCAATCTTGGGAATTCCTAGTAGCAATTTGCCAACTGACAGGTCCCACTCCAAAAGGAATGCAAACCTCTGCAATTT
>MU226784.1:224023-242344 GCA_018584345.1 Thuja plicata
TGTGTGTATATGTGTATACATGGATACACACTTGTATGTGTATATGTATGGTGTGTATATGTGTGTATATATACACACATGTGTATATGGATGTATATATACATAAATGTGTGTATATGTGTATACATACATGTGTGTATGTGTGTGTATATGTGTATACATGGATACACACTTGTATGCGTATACACACACATGTATGTGTGTATATGTACACAAATGTGTGTATATGTGTGTATACACACACATGTGTGTATGTGTGTATACATGTGTATATATATACACATGTATATATACATGTGTATATACACACACATGTATGTATGTATGTATATATATACATGTGTGCATGTGTGTATATATACACACATATATACACACCATATTCAAAGAAATTAAAAAATAAAGAATTAAAATTCCTTATGCATCTTCTCATTCATCTTTCGGGTGAACCAAACGGGTCAGACCATATTCCGGATTTCATTTTGAGGATAAGCATCTTCTTGAATATGCAGCATCTCCCTGAATTGGCCATATCTAGGATATAGTATTCCTGCTGCCAAACGGACCCTATGCGTATGGATTGCAAGACTCATTGTTAAGAGTTTGATTGTACACAAAAATAGAAAAAGGACTAGTAACATGGATTTCGTTGAATGTCTCTGATTCCAAAAAGTCAAGTGCAATGAGTTTTGAACGAATGGAAGTCCCAGCATTAAAACCTGCATAAGAGATGTAACACTGGAAGACTGACTGATTCCTTGCCCTACATTTCCGTGGCAGCTCTCATTTTCAACTCAACAACAGCGTTCGCTGAATAGAATACAGGCTTTAATGACCACTGTAAAGACTTTGACTGTACAAAAGACTAGTATCTATTCTTCTGTTGTTTAAAAATAACATGTTAGAACAACTTCTAATAGAATTTTATGTAAATAAAAGTTGACCCAATGTTTCAAAAGGACCAGACCTCGTCTATAAACAACTGTAGTAGTTTGAACCAGTCAGGGTTAAGAGCTTTATTGGGAAAAAAAATCCAAAGCCGCCGACTTTTAAAAAATGGTATAAACAAAAAGTTAAGATTAGAGTTAAAAATATATTAATTAAGTTGAGAGGCTTTCTAATGTGGAAGTAAATTTGTTTGTAAACATTTTTCTTTCATAATAAATTTAACAGTCACTTAGAAAGTCTTGTTAAGTTGAACACGACCTTGGTTCAAATAGATCGACAAGGGTTGATCGTTTGCTTTTACGGCCACAAAATTAGTTTTTTATTGAACAAGTTTGTTTTTATGAACACTGAAAATTCTTTACCGAGCAAAACATACCCAGATTTCAATGCTTTTGCAGGCTTTCTTTTACGGTGAGCTTCTTCGTTATCTCTCAATAAAGTTTTGATTAGCTAATGTCCCGCTTCATAGAAATCTCATATTTGATTTTCCAGTTTTTATATTAATTTGAATAACATTAAAATTTGTATTATAATTATATATTTTTTAAAATTTTATTATTAATTATTTTATTTTATAAAAAATTATATTTAATATTGATTAAAAACTTCAAAACAACTTTAGAAATTTTTTATATTATCAATGATATCAAAAGGCATTCATAGAATTAGTAGACAATTTTTTTTAACCTTTTAAATTGTTTATTACCATTTTAATATGTTTCTTTTAATTATTTTTTTGGTTTGATTTTACTTGTAAATTGCAATTTAAATTATATCAATTTTAATATATGTCATTTTTAAATTTTTTTATTTCAAGTATAATTTTCAATTTATAAATTTAATTTATTTAAAAATTGAAGTGTATTTATTTCAATTATAATATAAAAAAATTGATAATATTAAAATTTATTTTTTAATTGATGTTATTATTCTTTGTAATAGAAATATTTTATTTTCTTAAAATTTTCAAAATTAAAATTTAGATCATAAAATATAATTTTGTTAACTAACATAATATTATAAATTTCATCTGCAATTCTAAACATTGCTTTGCAACTTTTGCACTTTCCTGCTCGTTTATTTTTTGAATGCTAGCTTTGGCCTCCACTCTACCAGGGATCCCTGGGAGCACGGAGGTCCTCTGCCCGAACTTGTTCCTCGTGCTTTCTCGCAAGGATGGTAGTGACTGTTGTGCGGTTCCCAGAGCCATGGATTCCTCATTTTCCTCCTTTGTGGGGTCTGCTCATCCGCAGTGTCTGGAAGGTGGGGATACTTGCCCCAAACATGTGGTGGAAATCAAAGAGGGCCCTGCGGGGGGCTAGAAACTTGCGGTGTTGGGGAAAGAGTCTCCTGACACCTCTGCTCCCCCTGTTTTCTCAGTAGGTGAATTTGGCCCTGAGATTGTTGTCCTAGACAGTGTGGTTGAAGGCATTTCTGCCTCTCTACAACTCGCTCTGGTGGGGAAGTTTGTCGCTTTCAGGTCCACCATAGATATGGTCCGGAGGTGGTGTATGTCCATATGGAAGGTCAAGGGAAATGTGTCTGTATCGGCTATGCCAGGGGGGATGTTCCTCTTTTTATTTAACACTGCGGAGGACTACGCTCTTGTCTCCACAAGAAGTTGGTGCTATGGAAAACATGCATTGCTAATGGCTAAATGGAAGCCAGGCTTCAATCCAGAGGTGGAACTGCAAAATGCAACGCCAGTGTGGGTCCAACTACCCAGTTTACCCCTTGAATTTTGGGACGAAAAGGTGCTACGATGGATTGGAAACTCGTTTGGAAGCTATGTGGCAGCGGACACAGTCACCGCCCAGAAAACTAGGTTGGTTTTAGCAAGATTCTGTGTGAATGTGACAATGAATAACCCCTTCCCCAACTTTATGATGCTTAAATCCAAATGGGGGAACTGGAATCAGGCCATTGTGTATGAGAATGCCACTCTACATTGTCCAAAATGTGGTAAAAATAGGCATGTGGTAAAAATAGGCATGTGGTAACAGAATGTAAGGTATCGACTAAGATTGATGAGCAAGACCCTCAGGGGCTTGCTTCATTGTCCTTGAATGTGGAAGATGGTGAACGGGACCAGGCTGCTGGTTCTGCGATGACCACGAAGACCCCTCCCCCCCTTGACGAGGGTCAATTGCCTGCTCCTGGGCTGGGGGAGAAGGGGAATGGAAAGGCTAAAGAGGTAGAAAATGTGGTAGACCTAGAGGAAGGAGAGTTGGTTGATGACCTAAAAGTGGCCCCCAACTCTCACAGAGGAAGCCCAAAAGGGGTAGAAAATAAAGAAGTCAACATTGGAAAGAAGGCATAGGTGTTCGAAAGCATTTTGACTGATAGAACTACTGAGATGAGTAGTTTAAGGGACAGGGGGAATTTCCTCCCCCATCCATATTGGGGCGGGATTGGTAATGGAAATACCAATAGTGTCCCACTCGCCGCCATTGAATAGCCTCTTGGACTGGTCACAACCTAAAAGGAAAACCAGAAGCAAGAAGGGGGATGAAAGTGTGGATATAAAAAAAAAGTAGATGTGGGGAATGAAACTGAATTGGGTCGACCTTCGGTGAAAGCGGTTAGAGCAAAAGAAGCAGCAAGGGCCATTGCCAATGGACGACAGTTAACCCTAGAAGACTCCCAAAAAAATAAAAGATCAAGTTCCTCTCATGGAACATAAGGGGCATGAGCAGCCATCAAAAATAGTTCGCTCTGAAGAAGTACATTCTTGAGTTCAAGTTTGATGTGGTTCTTATTCAGGAGGTTAAAATGAAGTATCAAAAATTCACTCTACTGGTGGACAATATTTGGTCGAGTGCGACCTTTCTATATAGTGAAGCTGATGGGGCCTCTGGAGGTGTGGCCACTCTTTAGAGCCCTTGTAAGTTATCCAAAAACACTATGGCTTTTTCTCATAACTTCCTTGTTGTTTTGTTTACTTGGAATAATATTTCTTGGTACTTGTATAATATCTATGCTCCTAACATTAGAGGCGAACGTAGTAGAATCTGGGGGGGAATTTCTAACCTCATAGAAGCTAATCATTGCCACCCCACTATGTGTGTAGGGGATTTTAATACACCCTTATTCCCCTCTAAGAAAAGTGGGGGCACACAAGACTACTCGAAAAGTATGCAGGAGCTAGCTGATTTTATAAGACACAACGACCTGGCTGATCTAGACCTGCAGGGAGTGGGATTTACTTGGTCCAAAAATAGAAAAGGGGGACACCTCTTACAAGTTAGACTAGATAGATGGATGTTATCGGGAGGTTGAGATATTGCTCCCTTGCTTAGCCTCTCTCACCTTGCAAGAACGGTTTCTGACCACTCCCCTTTGATCCTTGAATGGGAAGAGAGGAAACGTAATGGACCCCATCCATTTCATTATGAAATCATGTGGCACTCCCACAATGAGTTTGAAGAATGTATTAAGAGATGGTGGAATACCCCGGTGAAGAGAACGGCTATGTTCAAAATTGCTGAAAAGTTGAAAATCATCAAAAGGGAGGCCCAAAGGTGGAGTAAATCCAAGTTTGGTGACATCTTCCAATGCAAAAAAGATCTTGAGGAGAAAATTAATCACCTCCAGAAGGATATGGCTATGGGGGAGGCTACCTGGGAGGAGCACTGGGAGGAGGAATAATGGACAAACAAATGGAAACAAAACCTCAAGAGGGAGGAAATTTTCTGGAAGCAAAGGTCATGGATTCAATGGCTGAAGGAAGGTGACCGTAACTCTTCCTTTTTCCACAGGTCCGCCTCCATTCATAAAAGGAGGAACACTATTAAATCCCTGGAAGCTAATGGGAACCTGCTCTTGGAGGTTGAAGATATTGGTAATCATGTTGCTGATTTCTTCCAAGGAATTTTCTAAAGACCGGCTCAAATTAGGATGGGTGCTGATTTTGACCCCCTTATGGAAGTTATCCCTAAGGTTGTTACTGAGGGAGACAATGAGACCCTTTTGTCTCAAGTTTCTAAGGAGGAAGTTAAATTGGCGGTCTTCTCTATGGGAGCCTTTAAATCCCTGGGAGCAGATGGTTTTCCCCCGGCCTTCTTCTAACACTTTTGGGGAGTACTTAAATATGACCTCATCCATGCTGCCTGCGACTTTGTTAGAACTGGCAGTATCCTGAAAAGACTCAACAAAACTTACATTGTCCAGGTACCTAAAGTGACATACCCTAAATGCATGAGTGATTTTTTCCCATAAGTCTTTGTAACACTACCTACAAAATCCTATCCAAAATTATCACCAATAGGATCAAACCCCTCCTCAAAAAAATTATCAATCCCAACTAGAAGGGGTTTGTCCTAGGAAGATAGATTCTTGATGCTATTATCACCACTCATGAAATCATTCACTCCACAGAGAAAGGTAAGAACACTGGTATGGATCTAAAACTGGACATCTCCAAGGCTTATGACAAGGTTCTTTGGAATTTTATGTATGAGGTGCTCAGGAAATTTGGGTTTCATGAAAAGTTCATCAATATTATAAAGGTGGTGGTGGAAATGGTTGACTTTGCTATGCTAGTTAATGGCACACCCTGGGGATAATTTACTCCAGAAAGAGGATTATGCTAGGGGGACCCTCTATCCCCATACCTCTTCCTTCTGGTGGCAGAAGTTCTGGCTTGGAACTTACTGAGGATGGAAAGAGTTGGATCTATTGCTGGTTTTAAACTGGCCTCCACCCTTACCTAGAATTTCTTCAATAGTTTGTAGATGATACGTTTCTCTTTGGAAAAGCCTGCATTAGAGAAGCTAGAGAGTGGAAACACCTCCTGAACAAATATGCTTTGGTGTCTGGCCAAGTGATCAATTACAACAAAAGAAAAATTTACTTCTTCAACACTGAACTAAGAACGCAGATTATAATTGTGGATTGCCTGGGCTATAAGGGAGCTTCACTCCCAGATACCTATCTTGGTCTCCCGCTCACGGTGAAGGAAGTCACTGATGAATTTTGGAACTCCATTCTGGAGAAAATGTAGAAAAAGCTGGCTGGTTGGAAAGGTAAGGTTCTTAGTAATGTTGGGAAACTCCAATTACTCTCAGCTACCCTCCAAGGTATTCCTGTTTATTTCCTGTCCCTCTTCAAAATAAATGACAGAATTACGGAGAAGCTGGAAAAAATCCAGAGAAAATTTGTTTGGTCTAGGATGGAGGAAATGGCTAGAATGAACCTAGTCAACTGGGACACTGTTTGTCAACCAAAGCTGGTCGGAGGGCTGCGTGTGAGAAAAATCAAGGACCCGAATAAAGCTCTCATTTCTAAAATGGGCTGGCAGCTCTTTAGAGGAACCGCTGGGTGGTGTAGAATTATGAAGGCCAAATACTTCTATAATGACCAATTCCCCTATGGGCAAAGTCTTCCCTCTGGCTCAAAAATCTAGAATTTCATTTATAAAAGTAAAGGAAGTCTTTTCAAAGGTCTAAAATGGTTGGTCAGAAATGGCACCCAGATCCGTTTCTGGGAAGATTGGTGGGTGGGGGAAAAACCACTGGGATAGGAAAAGTTTGGTCTCGTCAAGGATAGATTGATCTCTCACTTTGGAGGTAAAGTCAATGATTACATCTCTCAAGGTAAAAAATGGAAAGCACTCGCTGATGCTTTTCAGGACCAGACTCAGGTCCCGCCTTATATAAAAGAAATTCAGAATCTTATTGAAGGCGTCAGAATTCCTATATCCCAGACTGAAGACAAAGTCATTTGGTGCCATAACAATTTGGGGGAAATAACAGTGAAATCTATTTATCTAACCAATTTAAAGACTGTGGCAGATGAAAAGAGCTGGGGGAAAGTTTGGATTCCCCAATTAATCCCCAAGATCAATTTCTTCTGGTGGACTACCCTTCATGGTAAAATTATTACGTTAGATAATCTCCAGAAAAGGGGGGTACATTTAGTCAATAGATGTGCTCTATGCAAAACTCATGCGGAATCTATCAACCACATTCTCATTCACTATCCTTACGCGACTCTGGTCTGGACCAAAATTATGAGTATTATGAGACTGAATTGGGTCTTCATGGAGGACTTGGACCAATTCATATGCAACTGGGGGAACCTCATGAAGCACCCACTTATCAACACCCTTTGGAGTTTGTTACCCCTGCATATCTGTTGGAGCCTCTGGAAGGAAAGGAACAACCAGATTTTCAGAGGGGAGGAAAAAGATGCTGATGGGACAGCACGACTGGCTGTGAGTTTGCTGAAGTACAACCTTTCTACCTACCGCTAGAAACCCCCTCTTCCCCCCAACAGTTTTGACTATTTGGTTGCTAAGGATTGGCAACTACCTCCCTCCTTCTATGAGTTCGACTGCTCCAAGGTTTTGGCAAGATGAAATACCAAATGGTCCCTCCCGAAGGAAAATTTCACCAAATTGAACTTTGACGAAGCTGCCTCCAATGGATCTGCTACGGGAGGAGGTATCTTTTGTGACAAAAATGGCAAGATGATCATTACTTATGCAATAAACCTTGGATTGGGGTCAACAAACATGGCAGAAATCTCTGCCCTCTTATGGGGCCTAAAGGTGGCGGTTACCTTGGGAGTTAAAAGACTGGTCATAGAGGGGGACTCCAAAATCATAATTGAGATGGTTAAGGGAAACTTTAAAGCTGGTTAGAGGCTATCTAATCTGCTACAGGACATCTGGTCGCTACTCCCCAGATTCAATGAGTTTAAATCACAACACATTTTCCAGGAGGGAAATGCGGTGGCTGACAAGCTGGCAGCCACGAGGCTTAATCAACAAGGTCTTAGAAGCTGGAGAAACTTGGGATCCCTTTCCAAGCAAATTGCCTTGCTTGTCAAAAAAGAAAACATTTAACCTATGGAGTACAAGGTCGACTTTGATTGGACGGGAGAGGCGGTGGATAGAATCACGAGGATTGGGCGGAATTCAAATTTTAAAAAAGTTATGGGAAAGGATTTTAATATTTTTAGAAGTCTGAAAAGATGGGCTCTTAACTCCAATTTAGGAAAAAGTATGGGCTTTTTCAAATTTGAAATTGACGTGGAGAATAACATGAGGCCGGGTGCGCTTGACAAGACAGATGAGGTTAAGTGGTGCATTAATTATGGGAAAGACAATCATTTCAAGATATGCGAAAACTTTGCAATTACTCCGACTAACCCACTGACCGGTACTTGCCATTTCATTAAAAATTTGGATTTTATTCCCAACTGGTTTTTCGTCCTGTGTATTTCCAGCCTCTGGTTCTATGTTGGTAGCTTCCGCAAGACTATGGTTCTGAGAGTGCTGGGCAGAGGAGTGAAGGGTGGAATGTCGGTGGAGATAAAGATTGAGGTTAATCCTGAGTATAGCTCCGATATGGGCAGCAATATGGTGAGGGTGGAACCCCCCAGGATTGAGGCGGGCTTTCTCAAAAACCATTGTGCGGTAACCTATCTTAAGGAGGGTGGGTTTTATCCCTTCATGGAAGCTATAGGAGGATGTGATGAAATTATCTCCATGCAGCTAGTTAAAACTTGGACTGAGCGCAAAGTTACTATTAATGGTATTACCTTCGAGGTTAACGAAGAAGTTATAGCCCAGGCTATGGGGATTTCCACAAAGGGGAAGAAGTGGAAAAATATTATGAAGAGTCGCGATGACTCTGGCAAGGCGAGATTCTTCAAGAAAATGAAGGTTCCAGTTCTAATCCATGGAGGATTTAAAAGGGAGGAGCTGCCTAGCCCATGGAATGATGTCTTCCTCATTCTCATGAAGTATATTACCCTAGAAGGTCATTTTGGCACTTGCTACAACTACCACTTTCCCCTGCTTAATCACTTCAAGTACAATGATACTATATCCTTCCCTTTTTACCTGCTTCACTCTCTTGAAGCCACGGTTTTGGATGTGAGAGAAAATTTAAAAGCTAGGAAAAATTATTGCATCCTCCATCAAGGGCTTATTCTCCACCTTTATAATTTCCACCTTGTCTTGTGTCCCCTCAGAATTGTGTCTTTACAGGGTATTACCATGCCAACTATGAAGAGCCCTAAGGAGGTGACAGGCGCCCATTCTAACCCCTCATCTTCCTCCAAAACCCTAGAAAAAGCTAAGAAGGCAAATGCGGGGTCCACGGGTGGCACCCAAATCACTATTGAGTCTAAGGAGGATGAGGAAGATAATGAGAGCAGAAGGAGGTCCCACAGAATTGCTAAACCACGCTTCAAGCAGAAAGAGGTTAGGAAACGTTACATTGAAGATGAGGAGGAAGCTGAAGAGTCAGAGAAGGAGGAGGTTAAAAAAATCAGCACTAGTGGAAACACTAAAAGGGGGAAGAAAAGAAAGATCAAGGAGAAAGAAAAATGCAAAGACCCTTAAGATCTGGATGGGGATAAGAAGAGCCACGACTCTCCCCAAGTTTCGGCAAGCTTCACTATGCCCACCATGGACCTTTCCAAGAAGAAGTTGTTTGAAGATAAGACTGTGGAATCACAAAACACATCCTCATTGTCTACAAACCCCCAGGTGATGGTGGAGGAACCCAAGGGGGAGGAGAAAACCAAAATTGAGAGCCCAGAGGTTAAGGAAATGGCGACTGAGAGTATTCAAAACATGACAAATGAAATAGCCCAAATCCAGAAGGATATTAAAACTCTTCAGGCTTCCTCCCTGGACTCAGTCTCTAAAATGGATCTGAGGGAGGTCAAGGAAGAAATAAAAAATCTGGGTGAAAGCTTCAACAAGGTGGCAGGGTTCGCGGTCAAGGTTATGCATTCGGCGGCTACCACTCTCCAGCTTCTACAAATGGAAAAGGGGTATACCTACGGGGAAGAACACAAGAATGATAAGTTGTTCCAATTCCTTGCGGAGGATTGGCTCAAGTTGTTGCTGGACAATGGGGGTAAAAACCGCAATTAACCTTCTCCTTTTTCCATGCTTTTCTTTGTTGTTGATTTATGTTGGCTGGCCATTGAGGGCCTTGTTGTGGTTTTGTTGAACTTTTACTATGGGTTTAGTCTTATTTCCCTTACTGTTAAAATTAATTCCTACTTTTATGTTAATTACTTTGAAACTTACTTTCACAGACTGGTTACCAGCTTCAAGGTGAAGCTGGGGCCTGTTAGGGATTACTCTCGCTACTAGTTTAGATTTAATTCCTGCTATACTATTAATCATAATTCCTTCTTTAATGTTAATTACTTTGATACTTACTTTCACAGACTGGTTACCAGCTTCAAGGTGAAGACGGGGTCTGTTAGGGAGTGCAGGCTGGTTACTAGCTCCATGGTGGAGTTGGGGCCTATTAGTTTTATTTTCTAGTTTTTGATGTTGAAAAATGGTATTGGGTGAGGGTGCTTTGACCCCCGTGCTGTGCTGGTTTTCTGCTGCTAGTCTGCACTTCTCGTGTTGGATATGACTGTTCGGGTCAACCCCCTTGTCTTGGCTACTTTTTTAATAAAAAAACATACCTCATTTAAAAAAAATTAAGTTCTTGATATAATAATATTATATATTTAATCTCTATATAAATTTATTATTCAAGTATATTTATTTAATGTTTAAAATATATATTAGAATTTATGCTTATTATATTCCATATTTTATATATTATAAATCTCTCTCTCTCTCTCTCTCTCTCTCTCTCTCTCTCTCTCTCTCTCTCTCTCNTTCCATATTTTATATATTATATATCTCTCTCTCTCTCTCTCTCTCTCTCTCTCTCTCTCTCTCTCTCTCTCTCTCTCTCTCCACATCTTCATCCATCTCTCCCACCCTCTGTCTCTTTATTTATCTCTCTATCTCCCTCTCACTCTATCTCTTTATATCGATATATCTCTTTCATTCAGTCCATTTCTCCTACTCTCTCTCTAAATCTCCCTATTGATTCCTCTTACTTCTCTCTCTATTTATTTATATCCAAATATTTATGTACATCCTTATCTCATATTTCTATATATCATCCTTTATCTATATCTATCCCTCTCCCTCTCTATATTTTGTTCTCTCTCCCTCTCCCCTTCTTCTTATATCTCTTCCTTTCTAGTCAAAGGTATTGACTTGTTTAAAGTGAGCAACCTACTTCATAAAATCAAAGTTTGTGAAGACAAAAGAGGGGATGCAAGACAGTTCAATCCATCTCAATCACCCTACTCTTTGTCACTATTTTTTTCTGTAAGTGTTTTGTTTGGCTATCTTTAATTTTTTCATAGGGAGATACTCTAGATTGCATTTAATCTAGATTTTAGTGTGCTTGTGCTATGTATTCATATATACATTTAATGCCTATATATTTTTTATTAGGCTGAGAGGCTTCCTATAGTGGCATCAATTTTTAATGTAAACAATTAAGCTTTTGAAAAAAAATTATAGTTAGTTGAAAGTATTATAATATAAATTAAAAAATGTTTGGTAATGGTTTCATATTGTCGAGCGATAAAAGTGTTATTGATAACTGCAAAGCATTGAAAGAGTAATCATCTAGTTCGTAACTGTAAAGGATTGAAAGAGTAATCATTTGGTCTTCGCTATAGATTTCTCTAAATAAAGATATTACATTCTCCTCATTCTATTTTGTTTGCAACTTCATCGATATCAAATCAAATTTAGGTTTCAGCAAGTATGAGAACCGCATTTTGAATCTGATGTTATTATATTTGCTTCTATCATATGGTTATGATTAATGTCTTAGATTCTATTTCTTATGCGATATTTTCTTGCCGACTTTTTAAAGGTTTAAAAATCTATTGTGTGTTGATCGTGAGATAGTTACATCTCTATAGACATTTTTTGCATACCAGAAAAGGAAGCCTTTTTCAATCTTACTGCACAAATTTTGCAACAAAGGTATGAACAATAATATTTGAAGTTTTCTAAAAGATTATTTTGATAACAGTCAATAGATTGTATTGTCGTATTGCATTCAAAGCTTTGTGTTGTTTCTCTCTCCTTTCTTATATCATATGATGTATGATATTGCTATTTAAAATCATGGTTTTATAACATAGCGTATGCAACTTCAATTATCAATATGATACCAATATAATCTCTGATGAGAAAAAATAAAAATTTTAAATAATACAACTATCTAGGCATATCAAGGAACATCTGTAATGCCTCTATGTATTAACAACTCTGAAAGATGCTTAGAAAATGTCATCTCTAACAATGTATCAGTTTGGGTCATCTTTAGGTGGAGCAGAACTACCCTGCATTTCAAATAGCTTATGGATCTATCTGCTAATGTATTTATCCACATAGAATCCATATTTACTTCCGAAAAAAAACTAATAGATGTAATAGACTAAATTATAAAAAAACATTTGAGTTCAACTGGAGTTGATTGGAATTAAAAACAAATAAAATAAAGATCCTTTTTCTCTCAAACTCTATAGCTCTCAAAATAGACAGGAACATTTACAAACAATATACCCTTATTTATAATCTAGGGTTTTTTCAGAAAAAACAACAACAAAACCCATTGACGGGGGCGACTAAGGGAAACTTGGGGCCGACTGGGAGTTGGGGAGTGCTAAGAGATCATAATGAAAATTTTGTTTTGGTTATGGCACTCTCCTTGGGCTCACATTCCAATCACATGGATGAAGCCATTGGAGCCTTCCAGGTTATTAATCTTGCCACAAGAATGAATGTTAAAAACATCTAGATCAAAGGTGATTCCAAAAACATCATAGATTGCCTAAGGGGCAAGTGCCCCCCTCATGGACTATTGAAAATTGGATTGAAGAAGCTAAAAAATTGTTATCCAACTTTGATAAAGTTAGAATTTTCCATGCTTTTTGGGAAGCTAACAAGGCGGCTGACTATTTCGCCAACCAAGGGGTAAAAAAAAACAATGTCAGACATGGTTGATCTATAGTGATTTGGGAGCTAACATTAGAGCCTTAATCAACTAATATATTACTCATGGGAAAGTTTTTATATTTAATAATGATGATGACGAGTATAAATAGGTATAGTGTCATCATTATAATTGGTGATGGCATTTTAATTATCTCTATGGGTACCAAGGCCATGAAAGTATTGTGGGTATTTTAGTATTGTACCTAGCTTTGTGCTTTGTTCATCTGCACTATGTTTAACAGAAGAAAGGTAAATACTAAGATGGGGGGAAGAAGGAAGAGGGTTGAGTTGTTGAATTTTAGGAAACACAAGAAGAACCAAAGGGTTTGGAGGCACATTTTTAGTCCAGTGGGTTGCCTCCTTTCCTTGAGAAAATTCATGGAGTGGACCTAAATATCACTGTTTATTTTTCTAAAAATAGGAAGGAAGGGGAAATTTTTCTTTCTGAGAGGAAGGTAAAGTTAGATAGAACCTCATAGGGGAAATCACTGGGCGTTCAACTAAGGGGGTGAAGTTTTTTCATGATAGAAATTTTTCAAATGAACCCGTCATCCGTTTTCCCAAAACTGATGAGGAGAGGGGGGCATTGGTCAAAATTTTGAACAGTTATTTTGATGTTGGTGAGGTCAAAGAAGCTTTGTAGGGTGATGCTCAGAGTGATCATGGAATACATTATTGTGGATGACAGATTCACCAGAGCCTACGACTACCATTTTCCCCTTCTTAACCATTTTTTGACATAAGGTGAGGGTTTCTTTTCCCTTCTACCTATTTTGCTCACTGAATCATAATATTATTGAGCATAGGAAAAGCCTTAGTAAAAATCATGTTTTGCATGTTGGCCTTATCCTCTGAATCTATGAGCATTTCATAAATATGTCAACCATGTCTAACCTCATCTTGGTCTCGGCCTCAGAGGGTTATGACACTGATGTTAGTCTATCTGAAAAGGAAGGTGATTGGGATACCGAGTGGGAAGAGGAATATTCTCCTTCCTCAAAAATTGTGTCTTTGAAAATCCCTCGTAAGCCTATGGATAAAAAGTAAATTTATATTAAAATCCCCACTCCTCAGAAGGATAAAGAGAAGGATCCCCTAAGAAAAAAAATTATCCTATTCTGAGGATACTCGTGAGGACAATGCCAAACACCAAAATGCTATTGATGGCTCCTACACTTCTTATCCTCCCACCGACAAAGAGAAAAGACCCAGATTCCCTGAAAATCTCAATCCTGAAGAATATTTTTTTAAACTTGACTGGGTGTTTCCTAATGTTATTCTGGCCATTGTCAGAACCAGTGTGGTGGATCATTTTAGAATTATAAGATGGGTGTTTCATGAACTAAAGCATCTTAGCTTAAAGAACAAGGTTGTTACCAGTAATTTGGATGGAATGCAAGCTAAAGGGGAGCCAAAGAATAATATTGGGGCTTTGTGGATTGAGGTAGAGAATTTGTCCATGGGTGAATTCTTGCAAATAACTATTGAACTTATGGAAAAGATGAAGAAGGATAATGAGAAAAAGGTGAAACATCTGGAAGGGGAAATTGACAAGATTAGGGAGACTCATAACACTATCATGGAGCATAGTCACAAAATTGTGAAGAGAACTGCTACTACCATGAACACTATGGTGGAGAAGCTGGAAAAAGCCTGGCAGGGGGCACTATTTGTGGACCTCGAGGTAGATAAAGAAAAAGGCAATAAGGAGGATTCGGGGCCCTCATGGAGGACTAGAGAAAATTTGAAGAGAAAACTGGCTTCTTCTCCCCAAGGGATCCAAGAGCTGAAGAAGGTGGCCCAGGAGATGTGTTCTCTTGAGCCGAGATTGCTGATACACTAAAGTCCCTTGCCTAGTGTTATCTATTTCTGGTGCTGGTTTTTTTGTAGGTGCTATTTTTTTTCTGACTCTTTTCTCATTGTTGTTGTTGTTGTTGTCCTTTTTGCCTGTTTCTATTATGCACCTTTCCTATTTTAGTGGACTTTATTCACATATTTTTATGTAATTTCTAAACTATGTGGTTTTGGGTCCCTGTAAAACTCATTTTTCCTTAGTCAAAAACAAAAAAGCCATTGAATTCACAAATAAACATAATTGAATTGTTATACCAGATAAAAGGGGAGCATATTCCGCCCATAAATGATTTATCTCTCTCCACTGTTTTATATGGAAGAAGCAGAAGAATCTCAATTCAATGTATAGATGGGCTGAAGAAGAATTATAATATTATGTCAGTGAGGAGGAAGTTCCCTCCACCTTTCTCTTATGCATATTAGTTGAATTTATTCATGATGAGGAATGGTTTCCATAGCAAGATATTCCAAAAAAACGTTGATTCATATATATTTTATGAGGAATGATTTACTGGTTGTATACAAAATATATTTGATAAAAAGACTTTAACAAATTTCAAGGAAAAATAAATAGTAGACATAATGCCCAAAACCATGACCTCTGCCAGCATCCTCCCTTTGACTATCACACAAATTCATAAATTTGGAAAAGACTGCCACAGAGAAATGTGATCTCATGTAATGCAATGAGAGACCATATTTCTTTGACATAATCTGGAAAAAAAAGTCCGCATGCCTTTTCTATGCTATGGTTTATATGTTTGTTTAAGCACTTATAGAAAACCTCTCATGCTTTAATCGATGATTTTTCTTTTCTTTGTTAGTCTTTGGTTTTCATTAACTTTAAGATAGTTTCTTAATATTTAATTAGATTAGTTTGGTTTTTTTTTTGTTTTTTTTTTTAGTTGTTAAATTAGTTTAGGTTTTATTTTCAATTTGTTAATTAGATTTTAGTCTGTAGAATTGTTAATTAGTATTTTTTAAATTAGCTTTTAGTTTTTCTTAATTAATTAATTTCTTGTTAATTAGTTTTAGGTTTTTCTTGATTACTTAGATTTTGATAATTTTTTTTTTCTTTTTTTTTTATTAAATAGATTTCAATAATTAATTAGATTTTTGTTAATTAGATTTCTTTTTATACGATTTGAGTTTTTGGATTTTTTTATTCTTTACATCGCAGCCAACTCAAATAAACTGTTACACGCGGCCAGTTCAGAACCATGATAGTTGAATCCATTTTGGTTTAAACATTTTAAATTAAGTTTTGATTTGAAAGATTTAATTTCTATCATTAATAGCTAAAACTTGATGAAAAAGTTAGCGTCATATTAAATACACAAAACACTTAGTAATTGGTCAAACACTCTCCTCTCTAATCAAAGGCGATGGTTGATTCAATATATCAAGACTACTATTTTTTTGACTTAATATAGATAATATAATTTATGTGGGTGCAAGGACAAAGTTGGGTGCCAATTTCGCGGAAGTCCGCGGCCAAAAACAATTGGCAAACCAAAACAGGCACCAGTGTTTTTAGAAATGGGTGCCCGTTATGCTTCGTGTGCCCGAGCTATAAATATAAAACGGGCGCCCATTTTGGTTTGGGTGCCTGGAAGAAAACAGACACCCATTTTTTTTAAAAAATGGGTGCCCGTTTTGTAAAAGTATTTAATTTTTCTTTTAAACCGTTTTGCAAGTCATTTTCACAACTTGCAAAACAGAATCACGTTTTGTTGTAGACGAGTGCCTGTTTTGAGAGCTATTGATGACCCCTTGCTATTGTTTTTCTGAGTCCAGGTACATATCATTGTTTTTTATTTATTTTTTCATTAAAAATGTAATTTATTTTTGTTTTTAATTAGTTTAATGTTAAAAAAATGTATTATGTTTACTGTTTAATGTTTAAAGTTTTTTTTAATAGGATTAAAATAAATTGTTATGTTTAGTTTTATTTTAATTTGTAATTTATTGTAGAAGACAACAAAACTTTCAAAATTGATTTAATCCTAGGTAGAAAAATAAAACCTAAACCTAAACCTAACCACCCTGAAACAAGAAACCCTAGGTAGAAAAATAAAACCTAAACACAACTGAAACAAGATTGTAAACTGTAGGTAGAAAACACAAATATAAACCTAGACACAACTGAAAACAAATTTGTAAACCATAGGTCTAGAAAATTAACATTTAATGTTCAATACATATTATGTTTAATGTTTGAAGTTTGTTTATTTAATAGGATTACAGTAAATTACATTATGTTTCATTTTATTTTACTTTGTAAATTATTTTAGAAAACAATAAGACTTTCAAAACTTAAAACCCTAGGTAGAAAACCTAAACCTAAACCTAAACCTAAACACAACTGAAACAAGAAATCGTAGGTAGAAAACAATTTAAATGTAAACCTAGACACAATTGAAAACAAAATTGCAAATGATAGGTCCAAAAAATAAACAATAATCTCTCTCTCTCTCTCTCTCTCTCACACACACACACACACACACACACACACACACACACACAAGACCAAATAAGATCTAATACCTACTAATAAGAACTAATAGGACCCTTAAGACCTAATACAACTGGAATTAAGACCTAACATGTGACTAATACAACCAATTAGCACCTATTACTTGACCAATTAAAACTAATTAAGACCCAGTGGGAACTAATAGGACCCTTAAGACCCAATAAGACCACTTAAGACCTAATAGGACTAATTTAAGACCTAATAGAACCTATATGACCTAGATTAGGACCTAATAAGACCAATAATACCTAATAGGACCTATATGACCTATTTAGACCTAATATGCAAGTTAATAAGACCTAATAGGACCCTTAAGACCTAATAGGACTTATTAGGATCAATTAGGACCAATTAAGACCTAATAGTCCACCTAATAAGATGTAATAGTCCACCCTTAAGACCTAATAAGATGAAATAGGACCCTTAGGATCTGTTTCCTGACCTAACATTATTAATAAGATATAAAATTACCTAATACCAAATAATAAGACCTAATATAAGATCTCTCTCTCTCTCTCTCTCTCTCTCTCTCTCTCTCTCAGAGCTAGTTTAATATTTAATGTTTAATACGTATTATGTTTAATGTTTGAAGTTTGCTTTTTTAATAGGATTATAGTAAATTACATTATGTTTAGTTTTATTTTACTTTGTAAATTATTGTAGAAAAGAATAAGACTTTCAAAACTTAAAACCTTAGATAGAAAACCTAAACCTAAACACAACTGAAACAAGAAACCATAGGTAGAAAATAATTTAAATGTAAACCTAGACACAACTGAAAACAAAATTGCAAACCCTAGGTCCAAAAAATAAACAATAATCTCTCTCTCTCTCTCTCACACACACACACAAAAAAAAAAAAAAAATATCAAATAAGATCTAATACCTACTAATAAGACCTAATAGGACCCTTAAGACCTAATAGAACTAGAATTACGACCTAACATGTGACTAATAAGACCAATTAGGACCTATTACTTGACCAATTAAGACTAATTAAGACCTAGTGGGAACTAATACGACCCTTAAGACCCAATAAGACCACTTAAGACCTAATAAGACTAATTTAAGACCTAATAGAACCTATAAGACCTAGATTAGGACCTAATAAGACCAATAATACCTAATAGGACCTATAAGACCTATT
>MU226784.1:259863-273950 GCA_018584345.1 Thuja plicata
GATCTTCTCTATGGGTGGCCGCCCTGCATTTTAGTACACTTTTTCTTCTTATCATATAGTTGGTTTGCTTCCAAATGCAAAGCCCTTCATCAACCTACTACGGATGGTTCTCCCATCATATGCTATAGACGTTTCATAGAATTCAATAAAAAATAACACCCTGTCTATATGTATGTAGGGGGAAAAACCCAGATGATGGGCTTGAAGACAGGGTTCATAAGGTGGCTTTGCAATGTAGATGGGAGCATTCTACAGCCCAAAAAGATGACCACAAATATCTTGTAATGGTTCCTCGTCGTGTGTCTATAATGTTGTTTTGGATATGTTTCCCTGCAGCGTTGATACAAATTTTCTATAGAGTGTGAGAGATATAACAATATAATGATGAAATTATAACATACTAAGATGGGTGAATTAGTGTACAATACAGAAGTGACGCTCAAAGTACCTAAGCGCATGATAAAGGGAAGAGAGGGTGACACAAAAGGAGGAGGAAGTGAAGTTTAAAATCATACCTTTCTCAGCCTTTTGGATTATGAATGTACAATGCAGTAGCTATCAATGAAAAATCCCTTTCGCCGCAGAGGTGCCTGGCCACAAAGATCTCCTCGTCCAACATACAAATTATCCAACGATTGCAAAAATCCCTCTTGGTGCTATTGAACATAGAAATGACAATGTTTTCTCTTTTTTTTTGCCTTATATCCCGTTAACATCGCAATTGCGACATTGTCAGGTTATAATTGAAAAAAAAAAGCCAAAAACACATAACATCTACCCCCCGTCGCAAATTGCTGTCGTAATTTCACCCCAAATGTATTAGTGTAGAGAGCAAGGAAATAGGAATAGAAATATCCATCAATGAACATCTGACGAAGTCTCTCATTCTAAAAGAGGAGGAACACATGAAGTTGATTTTGAATCAAGTGGGAGATAAAATCATCTATTGAACATGTAAATATAGAATTGAATCTTAAAACTGAAAAATTCAAACATAACAGAGTGTGTGTCTGAAACACCACATCGTACAAGTCAAATTGGGATAAATTTACTTGCACAAGGAAATGTAGAAATACACAAAACCCTCAAATTGGGATCAGTTTACCTGCACAAGGCAATGCAAAAAATACACAAAACCCAAATGGAATTCTTCAAGATGATTTCTATAGATTCCAAATGCCATTTTGAAATCAATTAGATAGCTTTAGAATCTCAAATATGTGCTATATTTGTCAATAAATTTATCTAGGAATGAAAGTGTCACGCATCTCGAAAGGTTCAGTATGCACTAGGTGTCGACAAGAAAGAGGAAATAATAGATTCTCAACTTCAAATAATATGGATCCAGGGTTGCAACCTAAGGAGCTTTCAAACTTGACACAAGTTAAGGAAATGGTAATTGCACATGTCAGCCCCATACTTTAAGTTACACATGCAATAGACACACAATAATTTTCCAACAAGATATAGAACATGTTTCCAATAAATTTCCATATACAATAGATAATTTGCCAATCAATATTGTTCGAAGAAGAGATCAACATGGAACACACTATAAGTTTACTGTGAAGAGAGATCATGTCTACAAAGCACTCAAATATAAATTAGAGCATAAATTTGTTTACTCTGATGTTAGAATTAATGAAGATGCTCTCAACAATCTATCTCGAAATACAGATGAAATTTTTTTTAGTAGATTGAAGACAGTCAATATGTAATTTGATTCAGATGTAAATGAGATAATTTTTGTGGGTTCAGTCATGGAGATAGATGAAGGTAATGTAATAGAGCACACAACATCAATGAATTCAAGACCACCTAATGCCCAGAAGGAAATGGAACTTATCCATGCATGGGTTAATAACCCTATTGCAAATCCAATGTCACTGATAGACTGGCCGATTATTGGTGCATCTCCCATTAATTAATATGCCACATCAAGATTACTTGATTTGGCATTTTCAACGTTGTTTCATGGTGGTAGATATGACTGGTTAGAATCACGGATGAGGTGGGTGCATCTCTATTATTTTTTGAATCATTTGTTGTGGTATAGGGATCAGGTCATTTTGGTAAACATCCTAGATTCAAATATTGCATAATGAATATGATAGTGAGACACTATGCGCAAAATTCATCCTCACTATTTGTAAAAAGGATCTTTAAAGACATGCCAATTACCATCAGCGAGTTACACCAACATATACAAAACACACCTCACTCCAATTTGGATGATAGGTTGATGCGGTTTGGGATAACATTGAGGGGAACACGGTCACACTGGGCTAAGTGTTGTACAAAATTGAGGGATATGCTTCATCAAATTGGTTCTCCTACAATATTTTTCACGTTGAGTGTAACTGATATGTATTGGCTTGATTTGCATGCATTAATACCAAGAACAATGGAAACTAATCCACGAGAAGGTTAGAATCGGCAGAATCAAAATCTTATCACTCTTCTCCAATAGTGGCACATTATATGCATTTGAGACACTCAATATTTAGGAAAGAAATTTTAGAAAAGGGAATGAATGTCAAAGACTATTGGTGTAGTTCTAAATTTTAGCATAAGGGATCCCTGCATGTACATGGGTTCATATGGATAAATGGGGCACCCAATATGGACAAAATTTATTGGTCAAATAAGGAGGAATTAAAAAGTGTTGAGAGATATTTACTTTCTATTGTTCATGCATGGAATCCTAGGGAAGATCCTCAATAACAGATTATACATGCATGTTCATAAATATTTTGATACATTTGTAATGTCATATGGATGATTTACTAATTTTTCTTAATTTGAATTGTAGGCGCTCCTAAATTTTCAACATCCATGTGTCAAAAACTCGAGATAACTTACAGAGGTAGATCTAGACCATGACTATGAAGAGATCCTAAACTATGTAGAACAACACACAATATGTAAGGAGGGTGCATGCCTACAAAAGAAAAGGGGAAGGATGGTTTGCAGGCAATTATTTCATCACAAAAAATATTTATGTCAGACTTAAATTTAATACAAAAGTTAAACTAAATATAGGACTTGCTTATATTAACTATAGGTATAATGCTCCTTGGCCATTAAAACCGTGGGGATCAAAATTATATGAAGACATGAAATGAAATTTGAGCCAACAAGAAATGATGATAGAGTAATTCACATAATGTCCATATGCTACAATTATGGAGAGAGAATATAGATTGGAAACCTGATCTTCCAAACATGCAGAGATTGGATACATTGCAAAGTATGCAACAAAAGCTCAGAAAAGCTCAGAAATGTACCACCAGATGTTGATGCACCTCTCCAACATGGAAAACCCTGACGATTTATATGCACGAGCATATGGGAGTCTTCAAACTGAGACAGTTATAGAAAGAGATATTGGGGCTCAATAAACATGTCATATGTTATTAGAATTTCATTGGTGGAGAGAAGTAGAAGATTTTTTAATCTAAATGTTTCACGTGAGGTGTTCAAACCTGTAATTGTAAATAATGAAAATAATAAAGAGAAAAGTGAAGAACAAATGAAATCTTTCATTGATGGGTACAAAAGAAGGCCATTATGTATAGAGGGTGTCACATTAATTGATGCAGCCAGATCATGGTTATATAATCCTAAAAGAAGAAGAGACAAAAAATGGGAGTTAAGGGAAAGAGAAGAAATTGTTAGGGTATTTATCAGGTTTGCAACCATTCCTTTGCATGATTTAGGTAAATAGATTAACTTTTATTTATCAGATTTATTTCTCTACAAACCATTTTGTGACATAGGCTGGGATATTGGTCATGATGATGACTTCATAATAGAAAACTGGGAGCCATTCAAATATATCCTTGGCATGTTGAATATAGAACGACTATAGAAGAAGTTGAAAACCCAACTGATTGTAAAATTCAAGACAATGAAGATGTTAGGTGGTCCCACAATAGTGTGTCCCACTTTTTTGAACGTCCTAATTTTTGCTTAAATTACACATGTTTTTAGAAAATGTGATGATTTAAGCCTTGAGAGGTCCCATTTGAAGGATTAAACTAAAAATGATTAGATAAAAGCCTCTTGGATCAAAGTCTCTTTGGTATAATCTCTCTACTCCTCACTTATACTTGTAATCGAGTCTCCTTTGCACCCATCAAAATATTGTCAAAAAGTCACTTTGAGATTAACTTTTTGCGGGATCAAATGAATTCATTTGACAAACCCAAATACAAGATGATAGTACTTAGAGAAAGCTTTCCAATTATTATGATTTTTATATATATTGGGTTTATTATGATTTTTTTTCGGTTTTACTAAACATAGGTTGTCTAGTGATATTGCTATCAGGATTCAACTGTGTAGTTTTTGAGTCAAACTCATTGACCCATAATTCATGAGTAGTGGTTCACATGAACCCATCTCTCATGAGAATGAATGGAACACTTAGCACTCATTGGATCTAGGTGATGCTCACAGAGGTGAAGCACCGGGACTTCCTGGGAGGTCACCCATCCCAGTACTACACAGGTTGTCTCCTACTTATCAATAGGTTGTCTAACCATTTAGGAACTTCTTAGTTTGACATTTCTGGAAAAATAGTAAATTAGGAAAAAAAATTATGAAAAATATCTAGGAAATAGATATTTATGTTACCTTTCTATCAAACAAAGAAAAAATGAATTTTGATATATTTTTTTTATATACATATCAAGTTAGAGAGATCCGAATGAACCTATGTCCAAATTACAGTTAGTGTCACTTCATAACTCAATAAACTATAACATATTCAACCAAACTGAATGAAGCCAATTGGATTCTCTAGATATTTGTGTTACAAACCAAACTTCAAAATAATTATATTCTTACCAATTTTATAAAAAAAAGTTATGTTGATCAAAGTGAGTGTCACTCCTAAAAAATGTTGATTTTCAGACAAACAAAATTTTGAAGGAGAAGAAAAAGTGGATACAAATTAATTCCTAAAAAAAATTAAAAAATATATTTAGAAACTAGAAACAAAATTCTAAAAGTCACTAGTTTACATCATCTTCAAATTCTTAACGATATTGCAGAAATAGGTGTCCGGAAGTGAAGTTTTTTTTCAAAATGTTTGTTTCAATGTCAAAGTTGGCCAAAAATTGACAGAGCATGAATGGGAGGTTATATCTAGGTTGCATCATGGTCAAAATATACACTGTTCAAAAATAGATATGTTGGGGAGAAGAGAAATTGATAGACATAAATTGGTCTATTGATTATCAAGGAGAAGAGTACACTACTGCGGAAATCAATTTAATAAGTAACATGAAGGATCATAGATGTCTTATATATGATGACATACCCCAATGCATCAACTATATGACCCTCGATGATAAACAAAAAAAGGAAGTCGACATAATTATTACACACTACCACATAAATCAGAATCGAGAGCCATTGTTAATGATAATTCAAGGAACAACAAGAACATGAAAGTCATATATAATTGGTGCCATTAGTCAATGTCCTGAGAATTATGCAATGCCATCCCATTCTCCCCTTAAATTACTTGTACCAATAGGAGTCGCAACATTCAATATAGAAGCCTCTATAGTTCATTCAAAATTAAAAATCCCAATACGAGATTTTACTCAGTTAAAGGGAACAAGACTCACGGGTTTTGAGGAGGAAATGACACATATAAAATACATTTTGATTGATGAAATGAGCTTCATTGGTCATTTAACATGCTGTAAAACATAGATTCACGGCTCCAAATAGAATTCCCACAAAGTGCACACATAAGCTTTATAGGTAAAGATTTCATTTTTTCCTAATGAACAGCTAATGACAATAAAAAATACACTTTAATTAACTAAAATACATATTTTAGAAAAAAATTATTTTCTCGATTATAATTTAGGTGTCTCTATGATTTTGATAGGAGATTTGGATCAGGCGCCTCCATTCAATGATAGACTGGCATATGACAACAATAGACAGGCAAAGTTACTATAGGAGGAATTCAAGAATGTTATTACTTTAGATAAAATATTCAGACAAGATGGGGAAAACGTCGACCAACAAAGATTTCGTCAAATTTTGACAAATCTAAGAGACTCAAACCCATAAATTGATGATTGGAGGTTGCTAATGATGAGAACCCCTGTCAACATAGATGCTACAACAAATTTAGAGTTCAAAATTTTTGTTCATTTGTTTTCGACAAATAAAAATGTTCATAGCCATAATAAAAAAATGTTATATTCATTGAAGCATCCTATTGCATGTAATGTTGCGACAAAAGTAGGAAGTGTCAATACAACAGAAGATTTTTCAAATGATGAGCATGATTTAGAGGTGTTAATCTGTAAGGTTTCAAGGGCCATGCTAACTTTAAATCTTTGGATACAAGTAGGTCTTCTAAATGGAGCTCTGGAATATATTCGAAAGATTTTCTACAAACAAGGTAGTGCTCCGCCCGAACGTCCAACATATGGAATGTTTGAGTTTGATAATTATTCTGGGCTTCCATTCAAAGATCATCTTCCAAAAACAATTCCAATAGCACCAATACAGAAGGGAAGAACACTTCAATTTCCATTATGATTGACATGGGCATTGACTATACAAAAATCTTAGGGTTTGACTCTTCCAAAAGAGACAATTGATATAGGACCAAGAGAAAGAATGAGATTTACGTTTGTGGCAGTTTCTCATGTAAAATCTCTACAATGTCTGAGAATAATGCCTCCATTCACATATGATCATTATGAGAAGAAGAAAAAGAGTAGATAGAATTTCAAGCGCAAAGATGAAGAAAACATACTCAAATGCTTGGAGGATAATTGATGTAATATATTATTTTTTGAAATTTTCACCAATGCATTTAATACAAGTTTTTCTAGAAACTATAATAATTTGTAAAATTTTATATATAGTATTGTATGCTTTGACAACGTCTATTGAACAAACATAAATTATAAAAAAACATTACATAAATTTAAGAAATCCAATCTTTCTCATTTACTTCTATTATGCTATAACTCTCATTTCAAATGTTTTAAACATATTTTTCATATGGATAATTTGTGAATGGATATTTAATATAACCTTGCATTATTCTTTATATACTTAATGTAAAGTTAATGGTCGCATATGTTTTGTTATGTTCTTTTTATTTGTATCACTTTATGTCAAATAAAATTCTTTAAAAAATTTATTTTATATACTAACCTTTTAAAATTGTGTCAAAATATCAAGTTGATTAAATATATTTAATGTTTCTTTGATAACATGCATTTTCTTAATGGTTACTATCCTTTACGCAACATTCTAATTAGTTTCTAAAATTATATTTCTTATCAAGTGTTTCATGATGATTTAAAAACTATTAATAATTTTCATGTAGCTTAGTGACATGTCAGATAGTGTGCGTACATCATGGGTTTCCAGTTGGTTGTGTGACTATCACCTGTATCTTCCATGCGATGTCATCCTTCGTATAGAGGAATTGAGTGTTCTTTTTTGCCTAAGAGATAGGATGTGTTGGTTCTCAAAACTGCATATTACTAACCCCTAAAGGTATGCCCAATCTTATGCTTAGGTTTAACAATGAGTTCTGGCCAATGAATGGGATCGATCCAAAGTGACTCAAAATCCCCTGTACTTTTGGCTCTACCAAAGCAAGGCGGGTGTACCTAATGATTTGATGTTTCCTTTCTCCTTCCAATCAACAATATTTTGGTAGATTTATTTTATATTGCTTCTTGTTTGACCAACTCAACTTGGCATATTAATGGAAATTGATCTTATGCTTCTTCTATTTTATTCCTACTCTTAATATTCTTGCCTTCTAACTTTCTGCTACTTATGAATATCTAACTGATTTCTTTTCTAGCCTCTAACTATATATGCTTTTCTTCTACAACTATCTCCTTATCTGACTTATTCTTACTTTTACTTATCTTCCAATTTTCTTGCTGAAAATCTAATTGATGTTTTGAATGTGTTTTATGAACTAGACCAGTGCCTTATTTTCCCTTGGGCGGTAGAGTCAATCCCCTTTCTAGACCTTACGTATAACTTTGTAGGACGATTTTTAAATTCACCACTTAGACGAATCCGTCAGATAATCCATTCTCTAATACTACTCCATTATTTCTTTCTACAACAATTTGTCTCACCGAATTTAACTCACTTGAAAAGACTAAGAAGACAAGTATCAAAAAGATATGGTCATCTCAATTGAACTTGTTTTTTCAAATTGTTATAACAGTTCATAGTTTTTTCATAAGGAAATTTAAGAAAGCCTTCACTTGCTTGAAATGAAACAACAAAGAACTGATCTAAATCAAAAGAATTTTCCACTGTTCAATTGAGAAGAGAAGAACTAGAAAGTTTTTATTGAATTACATTTCTTATATATATATATATATATATATATATATATATATATATATATATATATATTTCTTCTAAAATCTACCCTTCTATCCAATCAATTGCATCCCTTTTATAGACACAAGGGATATCAATTGATCGGTTACATCTTTTAGAAATGAAACAGCATGACTCTTCAGCACAACTAATTAGTTATGCTCAAGAAACTAATCAAACCTAGTCAGCTAATTACATTGCTATCTTACAATGTCTCATGTACAATCATAGAAGCAAACAAAATCATTTGAATGCTAATAAGGCCCATCTATATAAAGATAATTTTCATCTCCCTGCTAATTTCTCTGGTTTAATTGTCCATGATTCCACATTAAATATATGGCTAACAGAGCATTCAGGGCTACAATGTCTGACAAAAAACCTCTATCTATGATAAACAGACTGCATGTATTTTTCTTCTTTCCACTTAAATCCACACACATCCTTGATTTCGGTAGCTCTATGTTGATTTTTTATTTGAAGACTTTTGTAACTTTGGCATTAATTTACAACTGGTAAATGAATAAGGCCCCATTTTTCTGAAACACTTTGTTTGACAACCTTCATGCTCTATACATAGTTTCACATTTTGCCTATGTGTACTCATAGTGTCAAATAGCTTGGATGCACATATCTATGCCTCCCTAAGCCAGTTAATAAACCTTCTCGTTCCTATCTCTGCAACTATCCACTGCATAGGATGTGATTGAGGTACTCTGTCGAAAATCAAACCTATTGCTTTTGTCCTTATATTACACATCTGTGTCTGCATTATTTCGAGCACTTGGTCAGAGTTCAGGTTATTTGCATTCTTATTCATCTGACATGAAAGTTTTTTTGGTTAAATAATTTGTATGCCCTGTTCGTTCTCGAGATGTCATTCAGAGTCATTTTGTCAAACAATTTGTATACCCTTTTCATACTCCCGTTATGGCTCGTGCTGGAAGAAGTTATAAATAAGGTCAATCTTCGAACCCTATTTCGAATTATTTAACTCGAATCCACCCGCAATAAAGATATATAAGCCGTCAAACCCAATTGTGGCATTCGGTCAAACAGTTACATGCCGTTTCAATCCTTCCAAAATCTTTCGTGCTGTAAGAATTGCAATGTGTTCCAAAAGGTTTCGCAGCATGTCTTTATATTTACCAATTACATTGGTTCGAAAGCCTAAGGTTTTAGAAGATACTGAAACAACCATTTATCATTTTCGAATCACCGCAAGCCAATATTTCTTCATTAAATTTATTCATGCTTATCGCTGGGAAGACATTCCAATGCTCTGTTTCATAACTTCCCTATTGACATATGCATTGGGGATGCCACTTCTGGAACCTGATTCTATTTCATCTTCCAACGATTCGCACCCTCACTGGTTTCAGCATTTTGTCAAACATTTCATATGCCTTCTGTTGGTAATCTCGTATTTCGTATACATGCCAGCGAACTCTTTGTTTTGTCGATGAAGTTGTGCCCTTCGATGAAGCTTTTACGTGCTTTGTCTGACATCACCTTGTGTAAGAGTAGGAAGGTATGTGTTTCCACTAATAAATATTTTGCAGGAGTTCGAGTTTGATGTGCAACGATAATTCATAAGGTTGATGAGTGAATGACTTAGATTTCTGTAATAGTTCATCATGTCAAAGAAGCTAAGCATGCAAGAAAGTCACTGACATAGGTAAATTATTTAGGACGGTGTCTGACGAGAAGATTCTGTGCAAATGTAATTCTTCACTTGTCTGCATACTAGTAATTTTGTCTTTGGACAGTTGTAAACTTGTGGTGAAGGTTAAAAATCTTTCATATTTAAATCAGATTATATTTTCTCTTGCTCTTGAATACTCTTTACTTCTTGAATACTCTGTACTTAAATTTGTAGAAATGATTTGACAAAGGTTGCTCTTGAATACTCTTTACCTAAATTTGCAGAAATGATTTGACAAAGGTTGATGGACAACAAGTATACAATTGATGATGGAAGAGATCACACATATGACATGGAACAAGTCAGAGTTATACAAGGTGTATGGAGTTCAAGTGATTATCTGCATATATATTTGCAGATCAGGAATAGAAAATGATGTATTCATTGTATTTTATTATTGAACTAATATAGTTATATTATTGCATATATTTGTGTTCTTTGATGTTGTAACGCAGGACAGTATGAAGGAATAAAATTTTTATGAGATCAAAATTAGATGGAGATGATGGTTGGTCATGTTGTAGGTAATACACACAAGTTGGTGATGTTCATAACTGTTTATAGAATAGGTGAATTGATAAGATCAAAATTATCAAAGATGATTTGCCTGATCAATGTTGTATGTTGTGACCTTCCATACAAAGATAAAAGATTAATTTGATGATATACATCATTAGGAACAGAGTTAATTTGGTATCATGTGGTTAGATTATACTATCATTGTAGAAGGAATGGTTATTTATTGAATACTTGAACCTAAAGAGTAATGTTTTTGAAGTATTCTAGTCTGCAATGTGTGTTTCCACATCTTGTTGTCTTAAGAGGCAGTAATAGTCATGCGAATATAAATGTACATTATCTTGTAATAATGATGATCACCTTATAATATTTATTTGCAAGCACTAAGTCCACGTGGAGATGTGTGAAAATCACGCAAGCATATAGATCTCTAACAAATATATTTGGGTTATTTTACAAGTCACTGCACTTGGACATTAAAGGAACAAGCCATGCAAAATGTGTATATTACATTCATAGAATTATGTGAAGATAATATGTGTTAATAGTTCTACACAAGCACATATGTTCAGTTAGAAATAAAAAGTATATTTTATTAATGGTCAAAACATAATAGTGACAAGACATGGAGATGTGAACAATATTCTACTTGATGAAAATATAAGGTTGAATCTGATTTGTCAAAGTGTACAGGAGTATGTATGTGGTGCTCTATAAGGAAGACAACTAGAAGGGAATGCAGATCAAGAACAAACTCTCTAAAATGTTTACTTGTATTGCTTCAAATGATTAATGTGCAGATTCTTATTGCTGATTTGAAGTTCAAGAATTTATCTACAATTCACGAATAACATGTTACAAAATACTATAGATCCGACCTGAGGAATTTGAAAGTATATTATACAATATATTCTCATGAGATTAAGGACGTGTGATGGTATTCACCAGTGCAATAAATGGTGTATCATATGGCAGGTCTTTGCAGGTGTTGAAGATGGGTATATCTACCAAGCTTGTCTTGAGGACTCTAGCATGTACTAATGTTGTCTTTCAAAATTTGTAGACTCGAAGGGTGTAGGTGAAAATCCTAAAGTTTCTTCTACACAAGTGTCATGATTAGAGAATATTTGTTTTTGGTAGAAGGCAAGTATTATGTTGGATAGTTATGCTGATTCATTATGGATATGCATTGAGATTGTTCACTATGCACACGAGGGTAAGTAATTGTTGTCATTCCCAAACTTCTAAAGGTTCATACTCTAGGGGAGAAAATTGAGATATTGTTTATCCCTTTGCCATGTGTTGTCAAAAGGGGGAGAAGGAAGTGAGTTTTGACATCAGCACCAAAGAAGGAGTTTTTTTTTTTTACTTTGGCATGTTTTTCATTGATGTCAAAAGGTATGGTTCAGATGATTGATGTCACAAAGGTATGAATTATAAATAGAAATGTTGAGATTAGATGATATACTACAGATCAGAGGATTCAAAATAGCTCTAATATGTGTGCCATGATGAAGAGATATGTTTCGATACATGTTCTGTATTGTTATGCAGTATAAGATATGCAATCTGAATTCTAAGTTGACATGGTGCAATGTATAATCATAATTGTTGTGATCACATATAGAACATCTGAAACCATATGTTACTGATCATAAATATTGTTATGAATCGTGGAGAGTTAAACCATTACACTATTTGTATTCTAATGAAGACGGATTGACCAAAAGATAAACCAAAGGCATATCAAACACAATTCTGGTTCCTTTCACCCGAGCGACAGGAAGGGGAGAAAGCAACGACATGAGTCTTGTGTATGGCGATAGAAGTTTTGAGTAATTTCATAACATCTGATAGTATAAACAACTTGAAAAAGAATGGGTTCATGACAATGATATTAGTTAATGAAAGGCGAGCATATAAAAAAATCATTAAATCTTTGTCATTGATTGATCTTCAAAGAACATTCTTTATTTTTAATCTTTAAAATCTAAATAATGTGGCTTAAAAAATAGTTAATTGCTCATCCTTGACAATTTTCAATATACTTGTTGAGTAGCAGTTATTGCAGAATATTCTTAATATATTTTTTCATCTTGGTCGACAAAGGAGACTTGGAAAAAAAAGGAAACTGGGTAGAACAATCGATACATATCTATGAATCGAGTTTACAAATCATATATACATTCCTTTTGGTTGTGTAACTGTTAGGAAGTTAATGATGTTCGGTAATATCCAAGCAATGTCTTCTTAATAAGTTACAAGGAGGAGAAAAAAAGATAGTGTTACATGTCGCAGTTTCATAAATAAAAAATAAAACAAACTTGACAATAACAAAGTTATATAGAAGGATATGATCAAATGAAGATGCTGAAGTGAAGAGAATAGACACATCATATTCATAGTGAAAAAGAAAAAAAGATTGATGGAATGACCATATGTGTTGGCTTTGGAGACAAATGTTGATCATAGTGACAAGAGAATGAGGGTTTTTTTTCCTTTCAAAGAGAGACAATAACAAGTCTTAATTTATATGTTTATATTCATTAAAAATAATTATGTCATGCATGTATTTCTCATTGGATATGGTAGAGTGGAATAAAGAAAGATGAGTGAAGATCTGATAACAATCTCAATATATATAACTGATTAGTATTGATTATGCTATCAGAAATATTTGTATCAATCAAAATGCAATATACTCTGATAGAACAAAGGAAGGGTTGATATATGGAAGTGTTGTTTGTGACTAAGTGGTTCTGATGTTAATATTATATATATGAAAACATCTTTGATATGCAGGTTGTTGAATATTCTTCAGAAGAACAGTGGTTAAGAGTGTCTCAAACAATGTGAAATGGCTTTTTTGAGATGTTATTGCTGGTGCAGAGTGTTAGTATGAGATAGTTGATTGTCTTCTTGTGAATGCAAATGTATAGTAGATTTTTAGTGTTGTAAATGCATATGTAATTGTGAAGTGATGAATTTTTGAATCTTTCCATGCTCTTGAACAAGTGTGTAATAGTTTGCGGGTAAATGTACAATAACATGTCGCACTAGAGGACATTTTACAGGGGTCCGGCCGTACCCCTTCCGGCCGGAATACGTCCGGCCGGAACGGGTCCGGCCGGACCCCTGTGGCGCTTTTTAGACGCCACTTGGCACCTATGTGGCGCGTGGGGTCCGGCCGGAAGGGTGTCCGGCCAGACCCCCAAAAAGTAATAAAAGGGCAAAAAAAAGCCCGCCCGCCTCATTCGGATTCAGCGGGTGGGGGCTTAGCAGAGCGCTACAGGGGTATTCCGGCCGGAAGGGGTGAGTACCTTTTTTTTTAAAAATTTTAATGTTTTGTTTTAGTTGTTTTTGTTTATTTAGTATTAAATAATTGTTTTTTAATTAAAAATCCATGTTTAATTATTATTTTTTGTTTAATTAATAGAAAATAGTTGTAATTTTTAAGAAA
>MU226784.1:294669-310473 GCA_018584345.1 Thuja plicata
ACATATTATTCAAATTAATTAAAAAAATAAAAAATAATCCTTATTCCAATTCTACAATATGGGATCCAAACGGAGAATAGCTTATTCCAGCTTTCATTTTTAGAATTAATTAATCCGAGAATAGGCCTATTCTGGATAAGTTAATGTCATGCACCAAACGGACCCTTAAAGTATGGGAAAAATGCTCGAATAAAATTGTTAGTGGGAGTAGATTGTTTGTTTTTAAATTTAGATAGGGTTTTTTCAATTGCGTATTGATGTGGAATAGTGGTTTGATATGGTCTTCACCTCTTGATTAATAAGGGAAAGGTGGATCATCATGCTTAGTCAATGAGTGCTTTTATAGTCATGATAGGGGTTTTATATACCAAAGAAGCAAAGGCAAAAGTAGATTGACCTAATTCGTGGTCAAGTGGTTAGTCATCAATTTAGGATTCACATGAGGGGTATAGGTACAAGGAATTATGAGGATAATGATCATTGTAGTTGAGTAATGAATATACTTTCTTATACTACATGTGGTAGAAATGGTCAAAGGCATATTAATTGAGGAATTGCAATAATATACGGTCAAGTAGCAATGAAAAGTAGTGGCCCATGACACTAGATATATCGGACTAGCAAGTATTCCTAACATAGGGATGTGGTGCAAAGTGTAACACCCCAAAATTGGCATTTTGCAACCCTAACCAATTTTGTTGCATTTGTCATTCTTCTGAATCATCAAAGTCCTGTCGTACTAGACAATTCTGAGTTTTGACTTTTATTCGACCTGAGTGTCAAATGCAGAAAATCCTAAATCTGCATTAATCATACATTATATTTAATTCCTAAATATCTATTGGCTAAACAAACCCTATGATTGAATTAATTTAATTATAAAGTCCTAGCACTTTAATTAAATTAAATTCACCCCTTTTAGCTAAAACACATAAAAATGAATTAAATAATATTTAATTATTAAATAAATATCGTCATTTCAATAATTGAATTTAAAATAGTTAAAATCAAAGAAAAGAAAATAGTTAAAACAAAGGGAAAACAATTTATTGTTTTCTTTTAAAGAAAGCTTTCTATTTTGAATTGGATTTTCTATCTGTTTTATTTCAAAAAGAAAACTTTCTAGTCTGAGCAGACTCTCAGTCTATAAAAGAGCTCCCATTTCTTATTCAAACCCCCTGAAAAAATATGCATTGTTAGAACAAAAAAATTGTTGCTTCATTTTAGTTGATAATCTCTTTTACATTTAGCTATCATTTGCAATAGATTAATGTCAATTTCTTAGATTAATTGCATTGCAATCATGTCTTAGTTTAATATCATTTCAATTCTTAGAATAATCTTGCATCTTTAAATGTCATTTAGAGTAATCTTGCATTACATTGCATCACATTCATGGAGAAAATTCTTCATTCTTAGATTGGTCTATGCCTCTATGGTTGTGAGACTCGTTCTGAGAGCTATTCGAAACCCCATCTAGATAGAAGGCAACAGGTCGAAGCATACATGCATGCAGGATGAATAACTCATATTCACTTCTGTATGTGGCTGATGAACAAGGACTATGTTGAAGTGTATGGTTGAATAACAAGGCCAAATTTAACACACATTTCTGACACCCATCGTGGGGCTCAAAAATTTACTTTCTGGCCTCATTTTTTACACTTTTTGATCAATTCTGGTTTTCGTCCGTACGGCTCCATAATAAAAGTTCGTGCGAAATTTCTCGTATAACCATGCGAAGTTTTGCAAGTACATGCATTTCTTTGCGTGCTTTGATGCATTTGTTCATGCGAGCCGTAATACTTATTCGTGCGACATTTGACACCAGTGATTTATAAATTTTAGTTTTGATATCTCTATTTCTGCTGATTTCTGACTGCTAATGGTTTTTGTTTGTTGTTGACTGTGTTTTTCTGGTTTTATCTCTGAAACGGCTTAATAGTGGTTTGCAGGACGCTAAAATGAAGAAAGAAATTACAAACTACTAACGTATTTATTGCAGGACACTTGTCGAAGACATACATGTTTTCACAAAACTCTCATGTCTGTTTTTTTTAGTAGTTAGAACACACTTCGGTTGGTGCTTAAAATGAATCATTGTCTTGCGTGATTGAAGTGTTTTCTAGTTTGTAATTTCAAGAACTATATGAACATATCCTCTCCCCTCGCCTTTATGGATCTTGGGTGTAAGAGAAATTCATATGATTCTTCTAGTGTGGTTACCTTCCAAGAGCTTTAGCAGAGCTAGTGAGAGTGGATGCCCAACCGGTAACAGGCTAAAGTCAAGCCCTTCTGAACCGGTATATAAAAATGTCATTGTGATTAATCTCATAATGGATAGGTGTGAATTTGTTGTGGTAACCAAAATCTCCTCCAGTACCCTAGTGGTGCATTAAAGTCCTGACATCGTTAAGGTGAAAGCCTTGCTTTGAAAGGATTGGGAGAGCCTCCTTAATTGGGAAAATGACTTGATCACAACCACCTTAACGGATGTCCTTACTACAAATTGTTGTTATAGTATCCAAAAACCCTCTATCTACTGGCGCGGAAGGTCAGAGACCGACTAAGATGCTCCACACTTTTACGGCTCTTAGTAGAGACAACAGCCCTTTGGGAAACAATTCCTTTGGGGTTCGAAGCTTGGTGTGCCTAAGAAGCGAGTGCACATTTAAGGAGGAGCCCGTGTCTCCAAGCTTCTAAGTTGTCCGCTATGAGTAAGCGTAGCTGAACTTCAGTTCAAGTGGGGATTCAACAGATACTGCCCTGGCTATCCTAGGATTGTGATGTGTCTGTTCTGGTACTACAAACATTCTATTTAATGTGTTTTACGTGGGTGTATCATTTAAAACAATAAAAAAAAACGTCAAAACACACAAACTGTCAAACTTGAACATGTCCAAAACAATCTGTAACTCGAACTATCTGTTAGAAAATAGCATGATCTTTCTCGAAAAATGCAATATGGTCTTAACTGTCAACTTTTGTAGATTTTCATTTGTCAAAGCTGCCAAGTCTTGTGTGAAATTCTTCCTTCTTCGCGTCATTATCTGAGAAACTTCGCGCGACACGCTGGTAATTGTCGCGTGACATTTTACAATCTTGCGACCATCTTTCACCAATTTTGTCAGTTTTATCCACCAGTCTGTCATCATATTTTGTGCGGTACTGCATAGTTTCGTCTGATCCTGTGAGAATCTTCGCTCAAGAACCTACTTATTAGCGCGAGTCTGAAGCATTTTGTCAAAACAATGAGTAATTTCCTGTCTATCCAGCGTACTTCTGCTAAATCTGATCTCGGTTCTAGGTCTGTTTATCTGGCTTCTATCTTCACACAGTCTACAACTTGGTTTCTTGGGTTGAGAGTTACGTGATTCTTGTTTAAACTGGTCTCGTCTCATATCTTTTGGTCTATTTCTACTGTGTCATCATGCCTTGTGTCGCAATAGTCATCTCTTGGCTGTTCTAGCCTCATTTTTGATGATTTGCACCAAGGATACTTCACCTTTTGGCACTTTCTGTGCATTTACTTTGAGACAGTTTCAAGTGTGGTCCTAGTTCACATCCCTTGTACAATCTTGGTCTATGACTATTACAAATTGAAGTGGAAAAATATTCCCTTCAATCAATCAAGACGAATCTGTGCTTTCCACACCATTGTCGGCTACATCTAGTGAGGAATCATCTCGATCTCCCTCTCAGGTACTTCGACCTTACATCAAACGGTCATTTCCAGTGGATTTTAGTCAGATTCGAAATCCTTTGTTTCAAGAAGACCCAAATTCTGAAAACACACAACCTTCTCTTACTAAGTCTTTACACATTGAACACTTGCATTCTAGCAAGATGGCAGATCATGACCAATCAGGTGAACATAGTAGAGATGATCTCTCTAAAACCAAGGGTAAATTCTCTTTTCAAGACCCTCCTCCTGATGAAGAGAAAGAAATTACCCAAGGGGTATCTTAGACACTCGCAATAATAAAAACTTCATGAGAATGATGGTGGTCCTAATGAAAGAAGAGAAGGAGAAATACCTTCTCGAATTGGCCAACCAAGGAGCCAAACTCCCCTCTGAGTACAAGGTAGAGACACTTGTTGAGAAAGAGGAAGAAACTGAAAACTCCCGCTTGCAAAAGCAAATGCAATGCATTCAAGAACAACTCATTCAACTCATGAAGGATAAAGACAAACCCGCTACATAGTTCACACTAGAAAGTATTTGTCCATTCCCGTTTGATAAGAGTCTATGCATGCCTCCTTTTCCCAAAGGAGTTTAACTTCCCAAGTATGATAAATACTTAGGTACATCTGATCCCCAAGATCATTTGAGAGAGTTTGGTGCTCTCTCTATGGAGTTTATACATGATACAACCTACCTCATGCATCTCTTCCCACGTAGTTTGGGAGGGCAAGCTATGGAATGGTTCTCTAGGCTACCAAATGACATCAAAACTTTTGACGAAATTGCCAATTTGTTTCTACAACACTATTCTCACAACATCCAACATCTAGTTCACATCTGAGATCTTTGCAACTTGAAACAGAATCATGGGGAATCCTTCTTAACATTTCTCCAAAGATGGAGACAACTTTATACAAGATATTCTCGCAAAATACCCGAATATGAAAAGTTGGACATCTTTCTAGACAATCTTCTTCCCAACTTTGGGTATCAAGTACAACTGCAAGGTCCTTTAACCTTTGATGACATGATTAAGCAAGCTGTGAGAATTGAGACGTTTATGGTTAAGAAAGGAAAATTGACCTTACACAAGGAAAATAAACAAGGGTCTTCCTCCTCGAGCAAAGATAAACCCAAATTTCCCAACAAGAACCAGAATGTTGTGAATGATGGAGTTGTAGACAATGTGACTCCCAAGCCTTCAAAGGTTGATTTTAATCTCACTACCACAATGTAGGCAGCCAAGGCCACTAAACAGGCTGCGATAGAATCCAAACCAAGTACTTCACATTTTTCCGACTCTAAACCTTGGGCTCTTAGACCCAAGTGTGAATTCACTCCTTTAGGAGAACCTCTTGATGCGGTTTACAAGAATCTCTTGGACAACCATTTACTTACTCCAATGGATAATTCATGACTTTATGATCCACAACCAAGACCCTCTTGGTGGAATGAATCTTCTTATTGTGATTTTCACCAAAACAAAGGTCATAAAATGACTACTTGTCTTAAGTTGCGGCAAAAAATTCAGGATCTCATCGATAGTGAGGTTATTGTTGTGGGAGGTCACAACAAGAACTCAGACCACCAAGCTTTTAAGGACCCATTTCCTCCTCATGGGAAAGGTGAGTCATCCAAAGGCAAAAATATTGATGCCAAGGTCAACTATACATACACCAATAACGACAATGTCATTAATATGGTTGAGCCTATTGATACTAAATATTGTAATGTTGTCATTCTCAAGGGAAGGGAAGATACTCCCAAGCCCAAAACTCCTTTCATCTTGCGAGGGTCTACACCTCAGTCCTCCAAACAAGAACAGTCAGGTTCGTGCAAATGTTGTTACTCGATCTCATGCTAAGATCATTCTCAAAGGCCCTGAGCCTTCTACGTCTACACCGACACAATCTGCAGACAAAACTACTGTTGAATCTTCCAATAAGAATTCAAAATTGGGTTCCTCATCTAATGCTGCCAATTACAACATTCTAGAACAATTACAACGTACTAACGCTCAGATCACCATCTTCGAGCTATTGAAAATCTCCCCCGCTCACAGGGAGATTTTTGATAAAGCCCTCACTGAGGCAAATGTCCCAAAAGATCTTGATCTTGAACGGTTTCAATCCATGGTAGGTCACTTGACCTCCTCCCATTACTTGTCTTTCTCTGAGGAAGACGACCATTCTTTGAGTCATCCACATAATAATCCCTTGCACATTGAATTCATGATTGGCCCAAAGCGTGTCTGTCGTGTTCTCATGGATAACAGTGTTGGCCTCAACATTTGCTCTGCTAGTTTCCTTACTGAGTTAGGCTACAACGAAGACTGCATAGATGCTCACAAAAATATTACTATTAAAGCATATGATGAAGAAGAACAAAAATCTAAGGGGCTAGTTGTGTTGCCAATTAGAGTTGGCCCTATTGAAAGGGATGTTATTTGTCAAGTGCTTGACATTCCTTTAGCATACAATATTATGTTGGGAAGGACATGGATCCATGAAATGCAGGTTGTCCCTTTATTATACCATCAGTGCATTAAGTTCCCATTCCAAGGTTCTAAAGTGACTATACTTGCTAATACATGCTATGATTGCAACACACTCACAAAATCTACTGATATCTTTGTACCCACTAACAGAGAGTCTATTGAGCTTCTCGAGACTAAATTAAAGGAAATGGAAAAGGGTCTGACACTCAGGGAAACTGACATGGGAGGATATAAGATTGAACCCGTGCTATCTGTTACATCTCTGCCTTTGTCTCCACATTCTTTTGGGAGACCTTTTGAGAACACAAAACCTTCTATAGTTCCCCCTCAAACAAAATATGGTGGTACCTTTGTACAAGCCACAATACCATTAGAAGAAGAAGCTGAAAAGAAGGCTATCAAAGCCTGGATTTATAAAGGAGAGGACACTTCTGAACAAACCACTCCACCTTATGACATAAATCCTAAAAAGTATGGCAAAGGTCTAACTATTATGCAACACTTTGGGTACAAAGGAAATGGTCCTATAGGTGCGAATCATAAAGGATTGATTGCACCACTTGAAGCTATTGGCCGCAGAACATGTGACTCTACAGGTATAGGCTTCAAGAAGATCACATTTCAACTGGGGATAAACCAATTTGTACCTCACACAGATCAACAACCAACACCTGAAGATACATCCAATACTGAAGAGTCCGAAGACAACTCACAGGAAGACTACTTCCCTTGTCCCATTCCTCCAGATCTGGCAGCATTCTTTGCTGAGCCAGATGACTTTATACCACATGTCAGTACAGTCGTGACTGACAACAATTCTGATAAAACCACTCCACTTTCTCCATTAAACTATGAGTGGTGGAACGAAATGCACGCTGTCAATTCAGGTCATCAGGGTGATTTGTACATACCACCACACTTCTAAGAGCGGTTTGAACAGGAATTCCAACCACTTCTCACTAAACAAGAAGTAGATGATGTTGTAGGCATTGATGAAGAACATATGTCAAAAGGTGCTTATCTCACCATAGCCGAAGTTTTAGGTAGAACTCACCCAAACTAGGGACAAAGGGTTGACTTCACTCATGTTCTTGATATGATGCCTAATGATGACATAGACTCTCATGAATATGAGTTCGACAGCTTGTCATATGCCACCTCTGACAGAGATATGGATACAGTTCACACGCATGAAAACCTTCTCGACGTAGGTGAAGGGTCTAGTGTAAGGTCAAACGAGTCTGATTCTATCAATGTTAATGTGTCGTCTACTACGGTCGCTAGGAGTCAAAGGAATTCGACTACACCTTTGGATGAGATTTCTCTAGGTCCCGACTTGCTCATCCGTGCTTTTGATGATTATACCTTGAACACACTTGAACCCGTCACTTCTCTTTCACTCCGCCATCCCGAGCTTATAGACTGGAACTCTCCCTCCTCATCTAATGAAGTCCTTACATTCCAGAATGATTATGCTCTTGCCTGTTACCCCAACGCTGTCAAACCTGTAATGTCCTCCACTAGTGAATAGAGTGTCAACATGACTGAGGCTGATATCAAGTATCTTAGTCATAAAATCAAAAGAAGAAAAAATAGGTGCTCTGATGGTGAAAACCACATTGTGGCAGTGTCAGAGCCTAAAAAAGTCAAAATAAAGGACGTATCCAAGGGTGAAAACCTCTCTGAGGCGCCTGAGGATGAGATACTTGATACACTTCCGAGTCATTTCCAGGAATGATCATGTGTGCTTATCGAACCAACTCAACCAATCAACTTGGGTATAGAAGCTGAGCCTCAAATCATTCATTTGGCACAATCATTATCTGAGATAGAAAGAGAGGAATTCATTACATTCTTCTGGAGCAAAAAGATTAACTTTGCATGGAAATATTCAGACATGCCAGGATTAGACCCTAATCTAATCATGCACCATTTGTCCATTGCACCAGGCGTCAAGCCTGTCAAGCAAAAGCTTCGAAAAATGCATCCGCATGTGGCTCTACTTGTCAAAGCTGAATTGGAGAAAATTCTTAAGGTAGTGTTTATTAGAGCAATTGACTATGCAAAATGGATCTCTAACATTGTTCCAGTATCAAAACATGACAAATCTATTCGAGTATGCACAGACTTCAGAGATTTAATTAAGACATGTTCGAAGGATGATTTTCTATTGCCCAAAATTGATATGATTGTAGATATGACAGCAGGATATGAAATGTACTCACTAATGGATGATTTCTCTGGCTACAACCAGATAAAGATCGTGTTAGAGGACCAAGAGAAAACTGCTTTCACATGTGCATGGGGCACTTTCTGTTGGAATGTCATGCCCTTTGGACTCAAAAATGATGGTGCTACATATCAGAGAGCTATCACCACCATATTTCATGACATGATGCATAAAACAATGGAAGATTATGTTGATGACACTCTAGCTAAGAGTATGCAATGAGAGAAACACTTTGCGGATCTAGGTCCTATACTAGATCGCATGGAACATTTCAATTTGAGGCTCAACCCTAAGAAATGTGCATTCGGCGTAACGTCTGGAAAACTTCTTGGTTATATTAACTTTGCAAAAGGCATCGAGGTGGATCCTGCGAAAGTTCAAGTTATCATGGAAATGTCGCCACCAAAGAATATCAGACAAATGAGAGGACTTCAAGGTCGGTTACAGTCTATCCGGCGCTTCATCTCACAACTGGCGGGCAAGTCCCAACCTTTTACCAAGACTTTACACAAGGGAGTGACTTACCAATGGAACAAGGAATGTGATGAAGGGTTCACACAAAGCAAACAGTATCTTGCGAACCCGCCAATATTGATGCCTCCTATTTATGGGAGGCCGCTTATACTTTACATCTCTACTACAAATACATCATTGGGTGTTCTATTAGATCAAGAAGATCAGAACAACAAAGAAAGGGCTATCTACTACCTTAGTAGAACTCTGGTCTCATATGAAACAAACTATTCTATTATAGAGAAGGCTTGCCTCGCAGTGGTATTTGCTTCACAAAAACTGTGACACTACATGTTGGCTCATACTACACGTCTTATTGCTCAAATTGATCCTCTGAAATATTTGCACAGTAAAGCTACCCTCACAGGTAGACTAGCTAAATGGGTTATGCTTCTCAGCGAATTTGATATTGAGTATGTGGAGAGAAAAGCCATCAAGGGGCAAGTGTTTGCAGATCAGTTGGTGGAAGCACTTCTAGTAGATCATCAACCATTGAACATTGAATTTTTAGATGAGTTCTTATTACTTCCCACACATCGATCCTGGACTATGTTCTTTGATGGTTCATTTACCCAACAGGGGTCAGGTGTTGGGATACTATTCATTACACCTCAAAGCTACTCTTTACCAAAAACATACAAGATGTTGTTTCCTTGTACAAACATCGTTGAGTACGAAGCCTTAATCAATGGTATGAAGATCGCCCTTGAATGGCGAGTGGATGAGCTCAATGTCCTTGGAGATTCACAGTTAGTCATCAATCAAGTAAATGATATCTATCAAACAAAAGATGACAAGCTGGTGCCTTATAAATAGTTGGTTGATGACCTTAGAAAGTATTTTGTTCATATCACATTTCAACAAGTTCCACGGGAAAATAATAAAGCGGCGGATGTCATGGCTACTCTTGCTTCCATGCTACAGATGCCAGAAAATGATTTCCGACATGAATTCCTAGTGGAGACATTACGCTACCCAGCATATGATTCCCCTGAGTCCTAGATGATCTGTTCTATTATTGGACATGACTCATCCCGCTACCATCATATTTACTACTACATTCGTGACCAGATTATTCCAGACACTTACATCAGGAATGAGAAACGTCACTTAATCTGCAGTGCTTCACGGGTTGTCATCATAGTTAATGACTTTTATAGGCGTGGTCTAGATGGTACCCTCCTTAGGTGTTTAGAACCCGATGACTCCAAACGTGCGTTAGTAGAGGTATATGAAGGCATCTGTGGGTCTCACTCTAACGGCCTGACACTGGCCCATAAAATTATTAGAGCTGGTTACTATTGGCCAGATATGGAAAAAGAAGCTACACAGTTTGATAAGTCTTGCAAACAGTGTCAACTACATGGTAATCTGATTCATGCTCCAGCCAAGGATCTTATTCCCTTCATTACTTTCTGGCCATTTCAACAATGGGCCTTTGACTTGGTGGGTCAGATTTATCCCTCGTCCTCAAATAGACATAAGTTCATCATCACAGCTACAGACTATTTTACCAAGTAGGTGGAGGCAGCCCCTCTGACCATTGTCAATGACAAATTAGTAGCTATGTTCATTCTCAACTACATCATCTGCAGGTATGGTGTACCCTCAGCAATAATCACTGATAATGGGGGGCAATTCAAAAATAAGGATTTGACATAGTTATGCTCTAAGTTTAAATTTACTCAACATTGGTCTTCCATCTATTATCCTCAGGGTAATGGACAGGCGGAAGCATCAAACAAGATAATCCTTAAAATTCTGCATCGCACAGTGCACAAATCTGGACGAGATTGGCATCTCAAGATCAATCCCGCTCTCTGGAAATACAGGACAAGCATAAGAACACCAACAGGGGCTATGCCCTATGCTTTGGTTTATGAAGCAGATGCTATGTTACTAATTGAGGTTGAGATTCCTTCTCTACGAGTCTCTCTGTAAGGCCTCATTAATGATGATGATAGCAAAATATCTCGGCTACAAGAGCTAGAACTACTTGATGAATGTCGACAATTGGATTTCGATCATCTTAGAGCATACCAGAAAAGGATGTCCAAGAGCTATAACAAGAAATTTCACCCAAGGGATTTCCAGGCAGGTGACCTCGTTTTGAGGGAGAACCTTAAGAATCAACAACATCGGGTCTAGAAAGGAAAATTTGAACCAAATTGGCTTGGTCTGTATGTTGTCACTATAGTGTTTGGGTCTGGCACTTATCAAATTTCTACTACTGAGGGAGAACAACTCAAAGATCCCATCAACTCTCTTCATCTGAAACTGTTCTACAGATAAGACATCTTCAGTATGCTCATATATATAGTAAATTCCTGAAAAAAACTCTAAAAATTGGAAAATGTCTTGAAAAAATGATCATCTTAGTGAAAACCTAGTGATAAGCGCTTTGATGTATCTCCAAAAAAATTCTATATTCCAAAAATATAAAAAAATTAAAAAATTGAAAATACAAAAAAAAAAAGAGAAAAAGAAAAAAAAGGTGCCATTGATGAAAACCTGGCAAACAGGCGGCATGGTAGCAAGAAAAGAATTTCTGCCAAGAAGGTGAAAACCTGGTAAATAGGCGCCTCTTGTTCCACATTGCTATATCAATCGTAGCACCACTTGGCTTTATGCATTTGCTTTCTTTCTTTGTTGCTTTCCTACTTTCCTGTTTGCATTTTCTTTTCTGCATGCTTTTAGTTACCCGTCAAGACACCAACTTACATGGATTGAAACTAGTCATACTCTCACGGCGACCCTCCTGGTCTAGGGGGCACCATCCTATTACCTTTTGGGATCTACTTCACAACAGTCACCAGTGGTTCTCACTGCATCTGCCTATTGTCACTTAGCTTATACTGAGTTCTCTCTCCTTGAGAATCTCCCTAACATCAGTCACCAGTGGTTCTCACTGCGTCTGCCTACTGATGTCTAGCTAGTCCTACGATCTCTTCACTTGAGAATCTCTCTCGTGTCAGTCACTAGTGGTTCTCACTGCGTCTGCCTACTGTCACTGTACTATTGAGATTTCTCGCATCCGTTATAGTTGGAGTTATACTCAAATGCTCTATCTATCGATACTCAGTCTTGATGATTTTTTGCTTTAGTTTGTACATAGCTTTTGGTCACTTTCGTGACACTCTGGTTCCTTTGCGAACCCTCCTGGTTTGACACTGATTCAGCGCCATACGGCTGGGGGAAACTTAATCTAGTTTTTCCTTGCAACATGCGTCAAGTCAGTCATCGTTACTTGGGGGCATGGGTCCCCCATTTGACTGCATCTTTGGTTTACACCCGAGTCAGTAATCTTGTCACTTTTGCAGGATAACTCGCTACTGACACAAACTGGGGTTTTTCAACACCACCATAGACAGTATTTTTTAATACTATCTTTGGACACATCTGTGTTTTTCAACACACATTGAATATCTTAAACGTAGCCATCTATCGATAACAATCAAACACAATGCACTCACAAGCACAACGGTGTTTTTCAACACCCCTATACACATACATATTCAAAAACTTTGAAACTGGCTAAACTATGATTGAATCTTTCTTTGTATGTTGTCTGTTCTCATGGATTTCATTGATATTTTATTTGTCTACTGCTTGTTGGTGTAGTCCCGATGATCCGACAATGTCAAATAAACAGGGTGTATGTGATATGAGCTCCCTCACTAAGGTGGTGTTAGAATACTTCAGGGATAACTGAGAGGGTGGGGGGTGAATCAGTTATCAGCAACTTTAAATCTTTATTTTATACTTATTAATCCAGATTGATACAAAGTAAATGCACATTCAGATAACACATTACACAACATATCAATTTGGTTACAGGGAAACCAAATGGTAAAAACCTCGGTGGGAAATAGCACCCACAAAGAACTATACTGTTTATAGTAATCCCTGTTAAAAGATCTTCCAACCCTGTTAGGAGTTGTTCATTACAATGCAGTAGTATAGTGACCTGGTGAAGGGTTTGACCCTGTTAGGAGTCTTTTACAATAACCCTGTTAGGGGTGGTGGACTCACTGTCCAAGGACTCACTGTCCAAGTGGTGAAGGCTACAACCTTCTGGTTATTTGATACACACTGTATCAACAAGGTGAACTGTTGTTTGTGACACTGCTTGTCTAATCAGTTCCTTTTGTGCGCCGATGCTTTAACCTCTTGTAAAGCACTGCAACAATATTATCCGTATTCTGAAAGCTTCAACTTCAATATCTATATTATCAACATATGATAAATATAGCTCTGCTACTTTAACACTCTGCTCTATTTTTCTTATCTCTGGCTTTCGCAACTCTTCTTATCACAAATGACCTTCTATAAGTACATACTCCAAGTATGAGATCATGGGACCTGTTAGACAACTCTTCATAACATCCTTGTCGGCTCTATTAAGCGTGCAAGCATAATTACAACCTCGCAAGTACAAACTAAATAGATGCGTCGCTTCACTAAGTCGGCTTCACCAATTTAACCATAACTTTGTAATCTTCTTGAAATATGTTTGGCGCCTTTAGATTAATATCAACAACTCATAACTTATCATGAATATACACACGCATATCTTGAAGATAGGCACAACTCAATAAACACGTTACATATGTCAGCCTTAAACCGTTATTCCTCCAGAACTGTAACCGTCAATAACAGAATTACATATCTTTACTGAAACATCATATCTGGGTCTGCGTGTATGAACATAGCATAATAAACATGTCAACAACATGTATCTATCCACGCAAGTCTTCATGTCATCATATGGATAAGTACATACAGAAGTACTGCTGTGTATTATATGTTGTCATCAATAACAAACATACAATCAATCAATTGTTCAGAATCAAATCTCCAACAGGTGGAACAACCTCACATCCCTTGATCTTGTTTATTTGTACACCATGGTGAGGTTGGTACTATTTCCTTGACTGTTATTGCTCTGTTTGTTTGCGCATGATCGTACTATGGCTATCTTGGCTTTGAATGCCTCGATACTGGTGTCCTCTTGCAACATCAACTGGAAACAATGTTCAGGTCATCTTGGCTTTTGTGCCCTGGTGCTTACGTTTGTTTCCTACATTTTATCTGATGAAAGTAATATTCATATCCTTATGGTTGCAGTGGCACCAGTAAGGGTTGTATCGACTCTAATGTTACAAAAATGCTCAATGATGATTATACGATGGGTCTCACAACCATGTCCTAGGTGTTGCATATAGCATAGAATTGCATTTTCATCCTAGACTTGCATTGGGGCAGCAATTCGATGTTCACTTCATTGCGTTCTCCTGGATTTGTACATTGAGGAGTTCTTCAACATTCTGGCTTCATCACGATTGCCCAAGTGTTTGATCCTTGTGCTCACTCTTCAAAAGTGGCTATATCGACCGCTCTGAATCCATTTTCGTGATCGAAATTGAAATCTAACACTTCTATACAGCTCAAAATCACATTTTAAAATTTTTGGGACTGACGCGATCGGACGCTTGTGTAGTCGACTTTCTGACATCGCTTTCTTTTCAGAATCATATCTAATCAACATTTTCTCAAATCTTCAACTTTTTTCCTCAAAAGTCAACTCTGGTCAATCCTGGTCAAACTTGGTCAACCTAGACCTCGACATCGCTCAAAATTGATTCTGAATCTTCTGAATTCTTCTGTAATCTGTTATGAGTTCTTCTTGATCTCTGATTCAACATCTATCTATGATTTCTCACTCTCAATCATCATTATGATGTGTCATCTTTCCATTTCGCTCCAAAGGGGGCAGGATGATTACATCATTGAATCAATTCCAATCAATCTGATCTGATTTTCAAAAGTCCTCATTGCTAGGGGCATCTCATCACTTGGGGCATGTTCAGTTTTTCATACTTTATCATCAAAATTGGATACTCCACAATCAATAAGGGCATCTTTGTTCCTTACATCTTTTCATCTATTAGGTATCAGGGCAATCTAACCTGGATCCTTGAGGATTAAGCTTCGTTCTAGAGATGATTCTCAAAATCTCAATCTATTAAGTATCTGAGCAATCTAACTCAGATTCTTGAGGATCAAGCTTCATTCTGGAGATGATTCTCGAAAACTCATCTATTGGGAATTGGGGCAATCTAACCCTGACTCCTGAAAATCAAGCTCCGTTCTGGAGATGATTCTGAAACTCGATCTAACCAGTGTCTGGACAATCTAACCTAGATATTGGGACAATAAGCTTCGTTCTGGAGATAGTCCTAAAGATCCCTATTGACTATCTTTTTTTGGGACAGGTATCGGGGCAATCTAACCCTGACTCTTGAAGGTTGAGCCTTATTCTGGGGAAAGTCTTTAAAAGATATCAATCTAAATAGTGTCTGGGCAATCTAACCTAGATATTGGGGGACTAAGCTTTGTTCTGGAGATAGTCCTAAAAAACCTCTATTGACTATCTTTTTGTGGGCAGGTATCGGGGCAATCTAACCCTGACTCCTGAAGGTTGAGCCTCGTTCTGGGGACAATCTTTTGAAAGATATCAATCTATTAGGTATCAAAGCATTCTAAACCGGATCCCTAAGGATCAAGCTTTGTTCTGGAGATGATTATCAAAATCTTAATCTATTAGATATCGGAGCAATCTAACCTGGATCCCTGAGGATCAAGGTTCATTCTAGAGATGACCCTCGAAAACTCTACTTGATCGACGTCTTGGCAATCTAACCTAGACTTCGAAGAGTTAAGCTATGTCCTAGAGATGGCTCTGAAATCTTCATCAATCAATCTTTGCATCACCAATGTTCAAATCTATTCTTCTGTGCTTCAAGCATCAGACTATTCTTTGAATCAATGCGCTGCTCGCACATCAATTCAAAGAGGGGCAAAATGTAACACCCCAAA
>MU226784.1:316325-333201 GCA_018584345.1 Thuja plicata
ATGAAGAATGGATAAGTGCTATGAATGATGAGATTGAGTAGATTGAGAAGAACAAAACATGGTCACTTGTGCCAAGACCAGATGACAAGAATGTCATCGGTACAAAATGGATATTCAGGAATAAGCTGAACGAGAACAAAGAAGTCACAAGGAACAAAGCAAGACTAGTATGCAAGGGGTATGCATAAGAGGAAGGTATAGACTATGGAGAAACGTTTGCACCCATTGCTAGGCTAGAAGGATTAAGAATACTACTTGCTTATGTTGCATACAAATGATTCAAAGTATATCAAATGGATGTCAAGTCAGCATTCCTAAATGGAATACTTGAAGAAGAGGTATGCATTGAGCAACCAGAAGGGTTTGTAGATCTAGACAAGAGGAACATGGTATGTAGACTTCACAAAGCCTTGTATGGATTTAAAAAATCTCCCAGAGCCTGGTATGAACGACTTCATTCCTATCTAATAAGTATTGGATTCATAAGGACTAGAGAAAATAGTAATCTTTATTTGAAAAAGGATACCGATGCTAACACTTTGATTGCTGAAATATTTATTGATGACATCATATTTGGAGGCAATGATATACTATGTAAGTCATTTGCTGATGAGATGAGCAAATAATTTGAGATGTCTATGTTTGGTGAGATCAAGTTCTTTCTTGGTCTGCAGATCATTTAACAAAGTGAGGGTATTTTCATTACACAGTCCAAATACATCAAAGAGGTCCTGAAAATTTTCAAGATGGAAGATTCTGAACTAGTTGGAACACCGATGGCCACTAGAAGTAAGTTGACAAAGGAGGACAAGACAACAAAGATAAATCAAAATTTGTATAGATCAATGATAGGAAAACTCATGTATGTTGTACAAACTAGACCAGATATTGCACATGTAGTAGGAATTGTTGCTATATTTTCTACTAACCCCAGGGAATCACATATGACTACTATGAAAAGAATTCTAAGATATCTGAAGAATACTGAGAAATTTGGCTTATGGTATAGAAGAGAAGACAAATTTCAACTTAAGGTGTTTACCGACGCTGATTGGGCTAGAAATCTTGATGACCGAAAGAGCACAACTGGAGGAGCATTCTTTATGGGTGATAGACTTGTCACATGGATTAGCAAGAAGCAAGGATGCATCTCACAGTCTACTGCAGAAGCAGAATATCTTGCTGCTGCTGCAAATTGCTCAAATATTGCATGGATCAAACAGTTGCTAGAAGGTATGCATATGAAGATCTTAGAACTAGTGATTATCTATTGTGATAACACCATTGCAATAAACATTTCCAAGAATCCAGTCATGTATTCCAAGACAAAACACATTGCAATCAAGTATCATTACTTAAGAGAACAAGTTCAAGAAAAATAGGTGATACTTGAGTATGTGCAATCTAAAGATCAATTGGCCGATATCTTCACCAAGCCACTGCCCAAGGATACATTTGAGTACCTAAGAAAGAGACTAGGGGTCATACCCTTGTCTACCAGTCAGTAAAGGACTGAAGGCTGCATCAGCCTATATATTATCAGAATATTATTCATGTTGATGCAAGCAAAAAGATGAACTTCAAAGATACATCTATATACAGAAAGGTATATATCACAATCGAGCACTAGAGTATATTGTTGTATTGCTGATGGATAAGGGAAATTCAAGGAATATATTATGGATAGAAGAAAATAATTGTTTGACATGAATGTCAGATATTTATAAATTATTTGTTTGACATTATTTTCAAAGGGAGAGAATGTATCCATATTATCACAAGAAATTATCATTATCAGATTACTCCAATAGGGAGAGATCATATCCATAGGGAGAGTTGCTGACAAAAGACAGAGACATCAAAGAACAAGAACATTCAAAAGAGAGATATTGACACAAGGGAAGGACGCAACACATCAGAACAAGAAACATAAAAAGCTGTAAGAATCAAATCTAAGCTAGCACAGAGCTTACCGGTGGTCAGATATTTTTATTAGTTATCAAAATAAATTGTTTGGTAATCTGATGAATCTAAACTGTTATATTTTATATTGTATTAGAAATAGTATAGTGTGATAATATAGTATGTTGCATCAATGCCAAAGGGAGAGATTGATGACATGTAACTGATTGAATGTTTGATAATGTTAAAGTTGAAGATAATGCAAGACATTAAATAATTTAATGGTTTGTATTGTCATTGATGTCAACTTGATATCATCTATACGGTCATGTACATAATGCCAAAGACTTCAGAGAATCAATGGAACAAAGGTTATGCTTTCAGCAATGCATAAAAGTCAAGTATTCACTAAGTGACATACAACACCGATGGAGTGCACACCATCGGTAAAGGCAAAGAACAAAAGTCATAGTGATACCCGATGAGCAGAAGACAGTGTTTCCTGATGAAGCAAAATCATAGTGATACTCGACAAGCTGAAAATAGAGTTTCCCGACGAGTAAAATCCAATGATACCTGACGGACGGAGATCCCGAAGCTGACTAGAGTCACACCGATGGAACTGACAGTTATCACCAATTACTAATTGCAGAGTTGACCGATAGAACAAAGAGTTTAGAAAATGACAAAATATCTAGCTGGCAGAGCTTAAGGATAGACTTAACTGGTTGTTTTATTTTTTTTATTCAACCAGAGTTAAGTAATTGATATAAAGAAGATTTGTACAGTTGGCAAGAAGATAACTATGAGATAAATCAGGAGTTAAAGCTGTAAATCAAATTGGGTGGAATGTTTTTCACGCCAAGAATTAAGAATTAAGAATTAAGGAATATCATGCCTATATAAGAGACAAGCATAATTCATTTTCGCAATCACATACGCGGGAAGGGGAGTGAATAGAAAGAGGATGCTGAAGAGAAACTGGTGAAGGATAACTTCATACAGTCCTAATCAATCAAGCTGAAGGAGAGCTAAAGAATTCTGCAGACACCAACAAACAATGAAGCACAACATCATAGAGTAGAAAGTGTGGAGCACAAAGAATTGAATTGATACATTGATTAGAGAGGTAATGTACTTAAATAGATCTAAAAATCTGCAATTCAAGTTGCATTAGAAACAGGTCATTGTGTTTTAGTTTAACCATTGAAACATTAAGTCTCTTAACAAAGCAGGACTTAACAGTCTTCTATAATTGAGGTATAGCCTAACAGATTGCCAAAACGTTTATCATGAAGATAGCATTGAGTGCTTGATACCGACACACAGTCTAAGAAGGAGGCTGATGCAGTTAGGTAGCACCAAATATGCCAGATACCTATTGTGCCCATAGAGGTTGATCAATATTGGTAGCATATACATGCCAGATATCAAGTGATAGACTTATATTAAAATCCTCTAACAAGGTCACACATAACAATGTGTTTGTAACCTTTAACAGGTTTGGCTCCTAACAGGGCTCACTTCAGAAGAGTGAAAATTTGGGGTGCCGGTCCTAGTGGTTTTTCCCTTAACAGGGTTTCCATGTTAAAATCCATGTGTTATGTGTGTATGGTTTATTACTTTACTATTTTACATTTCACATATGCATTTCTGGATTGATTGGTGCACTCTGCATATTTACTGAGTATTGGTAAATAAGTTTTACTACTTATTGATAATCAAGGAGAATAAGGTCAGACAAGGAAAACCGACAGACAATTAATTATTATAAGTATTTCATGGCATGCATCTTGTAGGGACTTAATAATCTAAGGTTTGTTGATTGGTGGTTAAAAGTTTAAAAAAGAAAAATTTGAAGCCACTGATTCACCCCCCCCCCCCTCNATTCCCCCCCCCCCCCCTCTCAGTTATTACTAACAAAAACAACAATTAATGAGGGTTAATATCAAATTTCAATAAAGAGCTTTGAATTGGGGTTAAAGCTTGATCATTTTGGGCCATCCTACCTTTTTCTAAAGAAGTAGCATGCTCAACTAAAGGACATATAATAAAAAATTCTAATTTTTTCTTATTCTTAAAGGGGGGAACCTAATGTCCCAATATGACCCACAATTGCAGTGTCGAAATCTTTAACTTTTTTTCAAAGAATAATTGGGAAAAACAAAGGAGCAACATTTGGTTTCTTTATTTCCTTGAAGGAAGACCCTTCAATTTTTTGTGCAAGGCTCACAATTGAAAGGCTCATATCATTTTCTTCATTCATTGTCATAGGCACACACATGAATGTGACAAATGCCAAACTTATGACAATGGAAGCAAGCTCGTGAGGAGGACCCATATTGAATTATTTCCCTCCCAAATGCCAAACTTAGAGCATAGTTTGATCATGTTTGACAATAAAGTATCAATATAAATACACACAAATTTTGCTAGAGACCAAAGTTCTATAGATTTCATGGCATTATCAATGCCTAAAAACAAACCAATATCATTAGCAATACCTTGTATATGTTATATCCCCGTAAACTCTAATAAAATTTGTGTTTAAATTCATGATATCTCAAATAATTTGGACAAAGGTAGAAATCCCTAACGTTAAAATTGAATGATACTTTATGTTTTTGAATGTGGGTAAGTACACAAAGATAGGAGACCAAAAAAGGAGTCTTAAGATGCCACTTTTTTTTCTCTTTTCTTTCTCAAATCAGCAAATTTTAAACTTCGGTGAGAAAATCAAGATAGTTACACTCAAAATTTGAAGATGCAACAACAACAAGAGTTGTAGTACTTTGAATATAGTTTCTAAACTACTGATTTGTTTTGAAAATGGTGGAGATTAAGGACCTCAAAAAGGGGGAGCACATAAAGTAGTCCTATTTTTCTCAAAAAAATATAACATAGCGTTTGGTGTGCTCCCCTTAAAATGTCAACTTAAAAAAAAAAATTAATGACTCTGGTGAGAAGTTAGCTAACACCATGTAGTTTATCCTAGATTTTTTGGTGATTCTTTTTTATGAATTTTTGAAGTCGACACATCATGAATGATTCATCCTTTATATATATCAACTTTGTATGTCCAAAATCTCTCATTCTTGGCCTGACAAAGAAACAAACAATATTTGAATTAGGTCAACACTAAACATTCCTACTATGGGGAGGAATGAGAAGTCAACCACCATACGCCCTAACTGAGACCAAAAATAGCATCATACACATTACATATCTTCTTGCATTCACCAAGAAATATAATTGAAGTGTAAGCATATGAAGTCGGGCAAACCTAGAATAGAAACATCAAGAACTTTGAAACCATGTCTCCAAAGCCAAAAATCTTGTGCCAAATGGAATGAATGAAGCTAAGAATATTATCAACTCACATCTAGATGCACACCATCAAAAAATATTATACAGAGAAATGCTAAGCATGTGTTTCACAAATAGAATATTGTTAGTGACTATCATACTCAGACAAATACCAAATTCACTACACTGCGTTTTGAACCACAAAATATTGAATTCAAAGACTCCAAACTATACCAAACAACATATGAAAGTTTCGCCACCAGATCTACAACAAACAACATGCAGAGAAAAGTCCACATTACAACTGCATAGAAAACATGTTGACATTAATGAAATAGTGTGTTGACATCAATGACAACCATACCATAAAAATTATATTGAATCACTGCTTGTCCAACTCACTCATTTTACTCAATACTACAACAATCTCCCCCTTTTTATTGATGGCAACACACCAATGATAGAAACATACTTTTCTTTTTTCAAGTCACTAGTTCACCAATTCAGTCTCCCCCTGTTAGTTTTTAAAAATGTTTATGCTTTGAAAGCTACCAATATACCTTAGATTGATTTTGAAGAATGACTAGTTCCAAATATGGGATTATCTTAAGGTAACTAGACCAACTATAGGGACAAGACTACCCTCTGCACTTCTGGCTCTGGAAAACCAAGGCATGTACACCTAATCCAGCTCAACATATAACTCTTTACAACTCTTTACAACTTTGGATTTTAAACAACAAATAATGGTAAGAAAGTACTAAATCTTAACCACTCATTCATTAACTCTCCATTACCATGAAGGACTCACAACCAAAAACCACAAAACGTAAAAGAACTTTGAGATGGTTTTGATTTAACTTTTGTAGAATATAGCCAAATCAATCAAACATGTATCAACAATGGATGTACTAATTTCTTATCAATGTTTTATCCATTGGGCAATATTTCTAGTTCAGAAGCAGAATACATAAACCAACTGTTGTCAAATACTCAAAGCCATAAACACAGATAATCTCAGACCAAACACTACTTATAAGATCCTTGTGCAGTACCAAATGAACCTATCTTTTATCCAAAGCAAGATTAAATTTGATCCTTGATCAAAACTGAGGAATAACAACATATACATAGATAAACTCTGCAGTGAATCAGAAGATCCAAAACTCAAGAGATAAACACATAGGAGAGACTTGAATATAAAATATTGTATTAAGTATGAAGAGTCCTGCTTCTGTAAAACTCTTTTTCAAAATACATACCATTCAACAAATGCAAAAGATCTAAAAACTTTCTATTCTATCTTGATACAGTCTAATACAATCTGCTATATTCGTTGGAACCAAAAGAGACTAGAACCCTTGAAACAAAGAAAAGAAAAGGATTTATAGAATAAGAAAACCCTAGAGATGAAATCCACCTAACACCAGTCTTTCTACCTGATTCAATTTACTGCAATCCTTCCTTTCACCTACTGATCTTTCTCCAAAAGGTCAATAAAAAAATTTGATCTAATTTGCACCACCCACTAGGACACAAGAAAAGACCAATCATTAATGCAGAGGAGACAGGGCATCGTCTAAGGGTTACATAAGATTTGCAAACCTGATCAGAAACCCTAAAATATCACTTCTCCATATAAAAGAATTTTGAGCAATCAAATTTCCATCCTAACATCAGCCCATGACTACATAAATACAACCTAGAAAATCAAATTTTATTTACCTACTTTTCTATAGCATAGAACAGAGAACCACTACTTCAAACCCTGTGGAAATTATTTAAATATTCAAAAAATTGTTCCAACAGTCACACCTGGTGCGAAATTACCATCAACGACCCAGATTAAACCATATATCTGCCTTTAAAACACATTTATTGATCACCTTTTAAAACACTCGCGAGTCAAGATCAGATCTAGACACACATCAACAAGGCGCGATGTCTTGAAGAATATCCATCAGTTGTCTTATATTTGAGGGAAAGCGTCGGTCGTCCGATGAAATCTAACTAAACTACATGTTAACCTCACCTTTTGGCTTTGAAACCGCAAGCCTTACAACCGACTAGACACGGGGCATTTAGGTGCGATGCCTTGAAGATAATTTGTTGAGCACCTTCTGTTCAAGGCATCACGCCAATCCTTAGATCATACTGGATCTGTCGGTCTTTAACCTGTTGAATCTGACCTACAATCAAACCAGGACACACATCCTAAAGGCATGATTCCGTGATGACTAATCTTCAGGCCTCTTTCAATCAATGTATTGTGCACACTGTTTGATTAGAAATGATCCAACACATATTTAACTTACCTCTGACTCCGGGCAGGACCCACTATGTGCTACGTGGAAACTAGGCATGAACCCACAATGAATATCTAACTGTCATCTTTGCATAGTGGTATCACACCATCTGTTAGATTAAACTTAATCTGACCATCCTTTATGTCCCTTTGGCTTCATACTAACCCGCCATATGACACGTGTCACACAGGCACAATGCCTTGATGGATAAACTCTGTACATCTTCAACTTTACAAGATCACGACCACCGTCAGATTCATTTAGATCTTAGCACGATTTACCTTTGCCTTTAACTCGGAAGCTATTGGTACCACAATCTGGAAAGGACACTTGGTGATCAGTCATAATCCTGCAATATCTATCCAACATGCATCTTTTGATCACGGGATCACGCCCGCCATTGGATCTTATCGCATCTGATCGACCTCTAACCTGTCGCTGGCCAGGTGCTTGCCACCACGCGTCACTCTATGATTCACTCCACATGGAACCCTCCTGACCTTTGGTCCCACCATTTATCTCACCACCTATGCCACGTGGCACCACCTAATTCACTGGGACCTCTGTCACATGTCATCTAGGTGTGATCCCGCAATGGGTAACAACCGAGCACCTTCTGGATCACGGGTTCACGCCTGTCATCTGATCTCACCTCATGATCCATGCCCATCTGATATACCTTTGCCACAATTTTTCCATGTCACCATCCTATTTGGCCAGCCTCACCACATGTCACAACCGCGCATCATGCGATCTGACTAGACCTATCGTGACTCGGATCATGCCATAATGCCCTGCCAACACCCGTCACTCCTTTAACCATTTCACCTAAGTGCAAGCCCACAAAAATACATTCATGTCTGCCAACTGGCCTCCACATCACCACTTCATCTACTAACCATCAATCAAAAGACGCGTGCCTTTTAGGTACTTAACAATTTTTGGCTTGGTTATAAAAACATTAGGTTCCTCTGTCACACAGCCAATGTGGGACAAATGACCATGCTGACCTCATGATCATAGGATGGACACTTGGAAACAGAGCGTGATGCCGTGATGGATAATAACACTGCATCTTTTATTCCAAGCAATGTGCTGAATGTTGGATTAGATTTGACCTACTTTGTGTTTAACTTTATCTTCAACCCCAGTCTGGCCTGCCAAAGATATGTGTTATACATGCGCTATGCCTTAATGAGTATCAATCGATCATTTGTCCTTCACAGGATAGCACGAATGTTAGATCTTATCAAAACCACTTGATGCTTTATGTCTTTTAGCCCGACCACTTTCCACGTGTCGCTCAGGCGTATTCCCACAAAGAGTAAACAAGCTACATCTTTTGATCATGGGATCACGCCCGCCGTTAGATTAAAAACAACTTGCATGACACTTGGGGGAAATAAAGTACCATGGGGAACTTAGGACTTAGGAGAAAATTAATACACCACTGCACTTAGGACTTAGGAAACAATAAAGATGTGGCCACGCCTAACGATGACTTAAAACCCATGAGTTAAAGTGATTTAAGTGGCCCAAAAAGCTAACACAATATTATAACATGCAAAAGAGACCTAGGGTTTTTGTCATAAAATGGACCAAGGGTTTAAGAACTAGGCTTTAAAACTACATAAAAATGAAGCAAAACTCAGAGCCATGGGAAATTGTATAGTGTTAACCATGGCTCCAAGTGGGGATGCATGTCTCTTGCAGTTATATCAAGATTCCAGAATCTCAGGGATAAGAAAACCACCTATAGAAAGGGAAAAATAACCTAAAGAAGACAAAAAAAACACAGGATAAAACCTACTTCCTACTTCCAGCAAAGATCTTCACCTCTGCTTCTTTATTCCCTAATTTGAAGGATTCAAACCAAGCCTGTTGGCCCAAAGTCATCATCAAACTTCTGATCCATCTTGCCTCTGTCATAAACAAAATTCTCTTCTCCCTGCTCTGGAAACAAGCTAAAAATATCTCTTTCACCTACCTTATTAGACCTAATGATATTTTCTATTAGCTCACCATTCAAAATAATATCAGCATATTCACCATTTTAGCCTATATGGAAATCAGGCAAACTTTGAAAAAGTAAATCATGTGGCATATGCATGTTGCATTCATTAGGTTAAAAAAATCAGACCAAATGCAATATTGATCAGCCTCCAATTCATAGCCACATCTTGGAAAATCATCATCCAATTGAAAAATAAAACACTCATTTTTTGTCATATAGTTGGTATCAACATCACCAGTTCTACCCGCACCAATAGTTTGCACATCAAAGGAGAAGCTATCATGTTCAACTCCATATACTTTATACAAATATTTAGGAGACTCATAATTTGACACATGATCTGGCCCACTCTCTATATTATAGGAGATAACTTCCTAGGAATCTTCAAAATCTAGCTTATCATAAACATCAGGGACCACATGTGTACCATATTTTCCCTCTACAAGAGAAGACATATCAACATTTGAATAAGAACAATGTTCAACACTATCATCTTCAAAACATGAAAAATCCATGTCATGATCCTTATTCTCCTCTTCAGCAAAGTTATCATCTTGTATTCCATCACTGGTTTGCATATCCATATCAGAGTTCCCTAAAGAACTCACTTGTAAATTATTTAGCTTATACAAATCACCATCATGTCTGTTGGAGGGAGAGCACACATCAACACATTCATCATGTACTTGCATATTTTGAGTAACTAAAAGACCATCCTGTAGTGGTTTAATGAATGATTTAGAATCTGAAAAGACTCATAATCCACATAATTATCCCAATCTGTACTCAACATCATATCAGGAACTTCTTCATCCTTTGAATCTGAAAATTCTCTAATGCTTTCATCATTTGATAGATCATATTAAATCTTGTTGCAACCTAGTGACATAGAAGTACAAGGAGAATCAGAAACACACATATCAAAATCTTGACCATCTGATATACACCCTTTATCAAACTCAATGTGTGTGGGGTGTAAGGACTCAGAGCTATCCCTCCCTAAATACCTCAAATACTCACAAGTCAGGAACTCAGAAATTTTTTCACAATGAAGTGAACCATTATCATTACTTTCACCCACTTCTGATATGCATTCATAAGCAACATCTGCATTTATCAAATCACTATCCTCCTGCTAAATACACATATCCTCTGCATCATACTGAGAAGGAGCATCACTTTCATGATTACAAGAGGGGGCATCCATACTAGACACATCTCTATCATTTTGGTCTCCATCATTCTCAATATCAGTATCATTAGGCGCAACCTCATGTGTAACCTCAGATTCAGGATCTTTAATATTATTTATCCACTTCTTGGTATGCTCAATATGTGCTTCCTTCAAGGAGGTTGGCCAATGAATTGATTCAGGAAAACAAAGTTCCAAAAATAAACCAATATATGTAGACTCTGGAAAATCCTCAACACCTCTTGGAAGCTCATCATATGCTTTAGAAAACTTTTCATAAAACAAGTACACTGATTTGATCCTCCTCCTTCCTACCATTTTTCTTAAAAACGCTATTACTTCCTCTTCAACCTTCTTAGGTTCTTCAACATAATTTATTTCCTATTGGTTCAGAAGTTTTCATCTTAATTGATCAACCTTGATCTTCTTTGTCTTATCTCATCTTCCTTTTCTCTTCCAGGCCTCTCATGATCAGTTTCCAATTTAGACATTGGATCCACTTAGAACCTTGTGACTCTTAGGTTCATTTATGTCAACTAATACATACTTCTACTTGATTTTGCAAAATGCAATTCTAATCTTGAAGCATGCAAACCTCTATCCACACCCTGTTCCTTCTCTTAGTGCTTAAACCACTTAATATGGAAAAAATTTATAATCTTGAAAAATAAAATACCTGGATGTGTTGTAGCAGCTACAAAAATACTGATTTGAAATCACCTTCACATCACTTTTCAAAAACTTTTGTAGATTCACCACCTCTTTGCAGAGGAAAATTTTGAATCAGCAGAGATCTCTTTACTCCACTTTGACCCTCTTTAAAACTAGCAAAATCACAACACACCCCTAATAGGGTCTCATATAGATCCCTCTTCTGACTATGCTCTCAATCATAGAAGCCCAAACATCTGCTTCATATCAATTGCAAGTCCACCTCTTTGATTAGTCTTTCTCCAAACATGCACACTGGTACAATAAGAGAACTCAGAGTCACCACTTGTGAGATGTTATGTGTATCTTTTAGGAACTTTGGACTACTTGGATAATATTGCAATGACAGACAAAAAAAACTCAGACTCACCTTATAAGTAAGAGGAAAACTTCTTTGTAACATATGACTCTATAGCTTTTTGCACTGGGAAGACTCAACTAAAATTTGATTTTACTTATTTATACCAGAGTCTCTAGGATGCTTTAACATCTTTTAACAACTCCTCAGTAGAGTCACCATTTTTTTGGTGACTCGAATGGGCTAAATATTTTTTTCAACACTAGAGATTCGTTAAAAAGTTGAACAATAATTTTGCATCTATATCCCCAGTAGAGTCATTATTTTGTTGGTGTTTAAAAATGTTTATGCTTTGAAAACTACCAATATACCTTAGATTGATTTTGAAAATTGGTTAGTTCCAAATATGGGATTATCTTAAGGTAACTGGACCAACTATAGGGACAAGACTGCCCTCTGCATTTTTGGCTCTGCAAAACCAAGACGAGTACACCTAATCCAGCTCAACATATAACTCTTTACAACTTTGGATTTTAAACAACAGATAATGGTAAGAAAGTACTAAATGTTAACCACTCATTCCTTGACTCTCCATTACCATGAAGGATTCACAACCAACAACAAAAAAATGTAAAATAACTTTAAGATGGTTTTGATTTAACTTTTGTAGAATATAGCCAAATCAATCAAACATGTATCAACAATGGATGTACTAATTTTTTATCAGTGCTTTATCCATTGGGAAATATTTCTAGCTCAGGAGCAGAGTATAGAAACCAACTGTTGTCAAGGACTCAAAGAGATAAACACAGATAGTCTCAGATCAAACACTACTTAAAAGATCCTTGTGCAGTACCAAATGAACCTATGTTTTATCCAAAGAAAGATTTAATTTGATCCTTGATCAAAACTGAGGAATAACAACATATACATAGATAAAATCTATGCAGTGAATCATAAGATCTAAAGCTCAAGAGATAAACACAGAGGAGAGACTTGAATCTAAAATATTGTATTAAGTATGAAGAATCCCTCTTCTGTATCAATCTGTTTCAAAATACATACCACTTCGAAAAATGCAAAAGATCTAAAAACTTTCTATTCTATCTTGATACAGTCTAATACAATCTTCTATATCCCTTGGAACCAAAAGAGACTAGAACCCTTGAAACAGGGAAAAGAAAAGGATTTATAGAAGAAGGAAATCTTAGAGATGAAATCCATCTACCACCTGTCCTTCTACCTGATTCAATTTACTGCAATCTTTCCTTTCACCGACTGATCTTTCTCCAAAAGGACAACAAAAAGATTTGATCTGATTTGCACCACCCACCAAGACACAGGAAAAGATGAATCATTAATGTAGAGGAGACATGGCACCATCTAAGGGTTACATGAGATTTGCAAACCTGATCAAAAACCATAAAATATTATTTCTCCATATAACAACATTTCATGCCATCAAATTTCCATCCTAACAACATCCTAGGACTACATAAATGCAACATAGAAAATCAGATTTTATTCACCTACTTTTCTGCAACATAGAATAGAGAACCACCACTTCAAACCCTATAGAAAGTATTTAAATATTCAAAAAATTGTTCCAACAGTCAAGCCTAGTGTGAAAATTACCATCAATGACCCAGATTAAACCATATATCTGCCTTTAAAACACAGTCGTCGATCACCTTTTAAAACACTCGCGAGTCAAGATCAGATTTGGACACGCATTAACAAGGCATGATTCCTTGAACAATATCCATCATGCATCTTATGTTTGAGGGAAAGCATTGACCGTCTGGTGATATCTAACTAAATTGCATGTTAACCTCACATTTTGGCTTCGAAAATGCAGGCCCCACAACTAAACAGACACATGGCATTCAGGCACGATGCCTTGAATATAATCTATCAAGCACCTTCCATTCAAGGCATCACACCAATACTTAGATCATACAAAATTTGTCGGTCTTTAACCTATTAACTCTGACCTATGATCAAACAAGGACACGCCTCCTAAAGGCATGATTCCATAGTGACTAATCTTCAGGAATCTTTCAATCAAGGTATTGTGCACACCATCCGATTAGAAATGATCCAACACATCTTTAACTTACCTCTGACTCCTGGTAGGACCCACTATGTGCTATGTGGAAACCAAGTGTGAACCTTTAATGAATATCTAATTGTCATCTTTGCATAGCGGTATCACGCCATCCGTTAGATTAAACTTAATTTGGTCATCCTTTATGTTCCTTTGGATTTATATTGGCCTGTCGTATGACATGCATCATAGAGGCGTAATGCCTTGATGGATAAACTCTATGCATCTTCAGCTTTACATGATCACAACCACCATTAGATTCATTTAGATATGAGCACGATTTACCTCTACCTTTAGCTTGGAATTTTTTGGTCCCACAATCTGGAAAAGACACTTGGCGATGATTCGTAATCCTGCAATAGCTATCCAATGTGCATCTTTTGATCATGGGATCACACCCGCCATTGGATCTTATTGCATCTGATCAACCTTTAACCTTCTGTTGGCTAGGTTCTTGCTGCCACACGTCATCTTCTAATTCTCTCTATGTGGAACCCTCCTGGCCTTTAGTCCCACCATTTATCTCACCACCTATGTCGCATGGCACCACCTACTTTGCTGGGACCTCTGCCACATGTCAGCTAGGCATGGTCCTAAAATGGGTAACAACTGAGCACCTTTCAGATCGCAGGATCACAGCTGTCATCTGATCTCACCTCGCAATCTGTGCCCATCTAATATACCTCTGCAATGATTTCACCACGTCACCATCCTATTTGGTCAGCCCCGCCCCATGTCACAACCGTGCCACCACGTGATCCGAATGGACCTGTCATGACTCAGATCACACTATAATGCCTTGCCGACACCTATCACTCCTTCAACCATGTCACCTGAGTGTGGGCCCACAAAAATACCATCCTGTCTGCTAGTTGGCCGCCACATCACCACTTCATCTACAAACCATCAGCCAAAAGGCACGTGCCTTTTAGGCACTTACCAATTTCGGTCTTAGTTATAAAAATGTTAGGTTCCTCTGCTGTATAACCAATGTGGGACAAATGACCATGGTTACCTCATGATCACGAGATGGACACTTGGCAACAGAGCACGATGTCGTGATGGATATTACCACTGCATCTTTTGTTCCAGGCAATGCATCGACCATTGGATTAGATCTGACCTACTTTAAGTTTAACTTTATCTTCAACCCTAGTTTGAACCACCAAAGACACATGTCATACAGGCTTAATGTCTTAATGCGTATCAATTGATCATTTGTCCTTCACATGATAGCGTGAATTGTTAGATCTTATCAAAATCGCTTGATGTTGTATGTCCTTTAGCCCCACCACTTTCCACGTGTCGCTTAGGTGTATTCCTGCAAAGAGTAAACAAGATGCATCTTTTGATCACAGGATCACGACCATCGTTAGATTAAAACCAACTTGCATGACGCTTGGGGGAAATAAAGTACCATGGGGAACTTAGGACTTAGGAGAAAATTAATACACTACCCCACTTAGGACTTAGGAAACAATAAAAATGTTGCCTCACCTAACGGTGACTTAAAACCCATGAGTTAAAGTGATTTAAGTGGCCCAAAAAGGTAACGTAAGATTATAACATGCAAACGAGACCTAGGGTTTTTGTCATAAAATGGACCAAAGGTTTAAGAACCAGGCTTAAACACTGCATAAAAATGAAGAAAGACTTAGAGCCATGGGAAATTTTATAGTTCTAACACCCCCTTTGAGATGAATTCCAAAGGCCAAATATGCATGTTAACAACTCATTTCACTCATCTCCTCCTGAGATGTATGATTCACCTCTCAACAATAATTAGCTCCCTTTAAGAAGTAGCCACAATCATTAGTATAGATCAAAGATATTTTTTTAAATTTCACTGGACTAATTCATAACCATATGCATTTAGCTAAGATAAGGTGGGCCAATCACCCCAAGCTTCTACGAGAGATATTCAAAAGTGTATTTAGAAATAGCCTTTGTAAATAAGTCAGCAGTTTGTTCTTTTGAAGGTATATACTCAAAATTTACTTCATTATCCAAAAATGTTTTCCCTCAGAAAGTGGTACCAAATAGAAATGTGTTTCGTCCTTGATTACAATACTGGATTATTTGAAATGTTTATTGCATTGGTATTGTCACATAAGATAGAAATAGGATCATCAAAATTTATTCCTATATCTTTTAGAGTATGTTTCATCTAGAGAATTTGTGTACAATATCATGCAAAAATAATATATTATGCTTCAGTAGTAGATAGTAATATTGAATCTTGTTTCTTACTTGACCAAGAAATCAATATAGGTCTAATAAAGAAAGCACCTCCAGTTGTACTTTTTTTGTCATCCACACATTTAGCCCAATCACCATTAGTGTAAGTCATCAACATGAAGTTTGATTTTTTGGGATACCATAGACCAAAGTCTTCTCTTCCTTTCAAGTACCTAAATTTCTTTTTACTGCATAAACATGAGTTTCTTTGAGATCTTTTTGAAATATAGCTATATGGAAAACAACATTTATGATGTCGGATCTAGTAACAGTTAGGTATGACAATCCTCCAATCATTTATCTATATTTTCTTTCATCAGCCTTTAGAGATTCTATATCCTTGCTCAATTTACAACCAGTAATCATAAGAGTGCGTACAAGATTGGTATTTTCCATTCTAAACTTCTTTAACATTTCCTTCAAATACTTTTATTGTGAGATAAACATACCTTCATCTATCTGGTTAACTTGTAAGCCCAAAAATAAATTCATCTCCCCAATCACAGACGTTTCAAACTATTTTTGCATTCCATTAGAAAGTTTCTTTCACATGTCATCATTTCCCCCAAAGACTATATCATCCACATACGCAACCACAATCAGAATATCATTTGATTCAAGTTTAAAGAAGAGATTATTATCATTCGTAGCTTTCTAAAATCCTTGCTTCACCAAATATTTGTCAAGTCTTACATACCAAACTCTGGGAGCTTGCTTCATCCCATATAAAGCATTCTTCATCTTGCATGCCATGTCTGGATCATCTGATAGCTTCAATCCTTCTAGTTGATATATATATATA
>MU226784.1:333361-357496 GCA_018584345.1 Thuja plicata
AACTTTATTCATTCTACTTGTGTGTATCCTTTGCATACATGTCTAGCTTTCTTTCTTACTATGTGTACATCTTCATTAAGTTTGTTCTAAAATACCCATTTTGTTCCAATTAGATTTTTTGTCGGTCTTGGGGCTAGTTCCCAAGTTTGATTCTTGACAATTTGACCTAGTTATTCTTGCATTGCATTCACCCAACTCTGATCATTTCATGCCTATTGTACAGTCTTCGATTTAATTTATGAGATTAAGAATAGATTGAACTGTTCAACAACCTTTCTTCTTGTAATAAAACCTCTGTTCTTATATCCAATAATCTAATTCTCTAAGCGATTCATCTACACATATCTGAGAGTTCTAGGACCAATTTCTCTAGAGAAACCTCAACATCATTTTGTTCTTCATTTTCTTCAGTCTTCTCTTCCTCTTGTTTTCTAATTGATTCATCTAATTAATATCTGGCTTCTATTTCCATTTTCTTTGGAATGTCTTCATCTACTTTCACATTTGTACTTTCAACTATTCTTATCAGCTTCTTATTGTAGCCTCTCTAAGCTTTGGTTTTAGTGGAATATCCAAGGAATATTCCTTCATCAACCTTAGAATAAAAATTTCTAAGATTTTCTTCATCTCTTTTGACATAACATTTACTTCCAAAAATTCTGACATAATTTACAGGAGGGGTTCTTCCATACCATACCTCATAATATGTCTTCCCAAGATTCTTTCTGATCTAAAGTATGTTCAATATGTATAATGTAGTCATTATTGCCTCTTTCCAGTAGATTTATGGTAAATTAGCTTCCTTTATCATTGTCCTAGTAGCTTCCTAAAGTGTTCTATTCATCCTTTCAATTACACCATTCTTCTATGGAGTTATGCGATTAGACAAATGTCTCATGATCCCATGATTCTCACAAATTTTTTTTAACTCCTTAGAATTAAACTCTTCTCCTATTTCTTATCTTAATCATTTGTTTATTTTGTCTACTTCATTTTCAACCAAAGCCTTGAATATCTTAAATTTCTCTAGAGCTTCTAATTTTTCTCTTAGAAAAGTAACCCATGTCATTATAGAGTAACCATTAATTAAAATCATAAAGTACATGTAACCTTTTTGACTCCTTATTCTATTAGGATGAAATAGATCTGTGTGCACCAACTCCAGTAGTTCAACAGTAAATTGTTCCATACCTCTGAAATTTCTCCTTGTTTGTTTCCCAACTTGACATTCTCTGCAAATATTATTGGTTGTCCTTGTGAGCCTTGGTAGATCCCTTATAGCTTGTGTTGAGATAATCCTTATAAGTTTGTCAAAATTGATATGAAACATCCTCCAATGCCACAAAAAAAAATCTCATTAATATGAGACAATAAGCAATATCCACTAGAAGTTTTCAAGTGATACATATTTCCTTCAATTTTCTTTATAGTTGTAATAATAAGTTCAGATTTGTTATTCATCTCGCATCCATCCTCGTTGAAAACAAGGTTATATCCTTTTTCACACATTTTTCCAACACTCAAGAGATTATGATTCAATCCCTTGACATAGTACACATTGTCAGTATTATACTTGCCATCAAAACTGATAGAACCAATTCAACTATCCTAGCTACTATCATGACTACTTGATCTCCTCCAAACCCAAATATACCTCCATGGTAATTTTTTATTTTTTACAAACTTACTTTTATCATCAGTCATGTAATTAGAACATTCACTATCAATAAGTCATTCATATTTATCTCTTCTAACATATAAAGCAGAAGCTAGGGTCTTTGTGACCTTAGTAGCTACTTCTGAAGTCTTGTTAGGAATAGTATGACATGTTTCTTCTTTCTTTCCAAAAAGAAGCATTGTTCATCTTCTTCATAATCAGATTCAACATCATAAATACTAGCATCTTCTACATAATAGCATTTCCTATTGAACTTTCCTTTTCTTTCATTACTATTTTGATTCACAATTTTGTCAAGACATGTAGAAACATAATGACCTGTCTTTCCACAATTGAAATATTTAAAGGGTAACTTACCTTTGTATTTCCCGGTTCCTTTCTTCATTCTTCTTACAAAATTTTCCTTGATCTAATCAAGATCTTATTCTTCTGAATCTTCATCCTTTCTTGATTTGGTAGCCTTAAATGCAGGGTTTTTCCTTATAGTGGTAGTACCAAATTCTCTCATTTCAAAAGCAAGAAACGATCAATACATCTATTATATGATATATTGATTCAAATACCAAGATTCTTCTATAGAAGTGACCTTGGAGCTATAGGGTTTGGTGAGTTTTCTATGTACTTTTTGTAAACATCATTTTATTTCAAATTTACACTAAGAATTCTGATCTCATTCACCACATCATCAATCTTTTGTAATTAGGTAGTTTATTGTCATCTTCCTCCATTCATGGACCTTCATAACTTTATCATTTTGAAACTTATCTATTTTGACCATGTCATTTCCTTCATAACAAGTTCTTAACTTTTCCCAAACATCATGAGAATTTTCTAATAATATAAGTTTACTTAACTTGGATTTTGATAAAGTATGAAAAATTGCATACCTTTCCCTTTCATTGTCTTGATATGACTCAATTTCATTTGAAGTTTTTAGTCTTCGAATCTATTTCACATTTTTTTTTTCAACAACCTTCCAGGTCTTATAACTGAGAGAAGCCGAGTATCCTTGCATCTACACTTTCCAATAAGCATAGTCAGATCCATCAAATGTAGGTAATGATAGTTTGTGTTCTATCAAGATCTCCTTTATTGGTTAACCTTTTATCCAAGGAACCAAATCTCTAAGACTAATTGTTGAATTTGCAAGACAAATAAGAGGGGGGAGAGGGAATCATTTTCCACAAAATTTAGAAAACCTTTAATCAGTTTCACTAAATTTACTTCAAACTTTTAATCATTGAATAATATGAACATGAAAAGCACAACAACCATAAACACATGGAACACCATATTTACGTGGAAAACCTTGTAAAGGGAAAATCCAAAGAGAATATTATTCTCAAATATATAAACACGGATTAAGGTTAATTTTAAGAAATGCTCAATACTAAAGGGCTCATTTCTTGAAAAAGTCTCACTGCTCAGATGAAGAAGGACAAGAGATAATAGACCCACAACTGATGTACAACCACGACACAACTAAAATATTTGTAGTCACCTTCATCTAACTACTTCCAATAGATAACACATTAAAGTTCATACTGTTTTGCATCATACTTTACACTTAACTTATCTAATCAGGGAGGCATATCCTCTTTCATACATCCTCATCACATAAGAGCATACTTGCACAATGTTCACACAAGTTTGTACATTTATGCCACACACTTTCAATTATGAATGACTCATCCTGTATTTATATCAACTTTTTATTTTTTAAATCTCCCACTATCGGTCAAGCAAAGAACCAAAAAATATTTAAATTAGGTCAGCACTAAACATGCCCACAATGGGGAGGAATGAGAAGTGGACAACCACACACCATAAATAATACCAAAAATAATATCATACATGTTACATATCTTCTTGGATTCACAAAGATAAGTAATTGAAGTATAAACACCCAAGGTCACCCAAACCTAGAGTAGAAACACCAAGAACTTTGAAACCATATCTCTGAAGATTGAAATTACATGTCAGCTAGAATGAATAAAGCTAAGGATGTCATCAACTCACGTCCAGAAGTACACCATCAAAAACCATTATGCAAAGAAATACAAAGAATACATTTCATAGATAGAATACTATCACTATTTGTCACACTAATGCAAATACTAAATTCATTGCATTTTGTTTGAACCATACAATCTTGAATTCAACAACTCCAAACTATAAAAAACAACATATAAAAGTTTCACCATAAGATCTGTAACATAAATAATATACAGAGAAAATTCTACATCACCACTACACAAAAAACATGTTAACATCAATGACAAACATACTACAATAGTCATACTAAATCATTGTTTTTCCAACTCACTTATTCTTCTCAATACTGCAACATCGAACACCCATGTTGTTGAGAGATATTATTTTATTATTATTTATCTTGTTGACTTAGAATATTAGTTGTAATGCCATTCATGAAGTAGAAAGAGTAGTTGTGATTACAATGTTATTTGTAGCACAATATCTAATTTGGACATGAGAATTGAGTAGTGACATCTTTTCTATGTTGTTGGTGGGTCTCATATGAGTTGGGTGGTGATTTTGGATGCACATCTTAGGAAATGGGTCATTATGTAGTCATAAGTTAAATATATCATCTATTATTAGTACAAAAAAATTTCTATTTGTGACTCATTATGAATTACATTTAAATTTTTCAAAAGATCCTCTTAAGCTTGGATGTGGAATTTTTGTATATTATCATAGTTTGATGGTACATTCTTTTGGGAAAATATTTGTACTATTTCTCTCATTTATCTATAAATTGAAGGCTTGGGATTGTAGTTTCATTATTATGACATAGGTACATAAGAGTTGCACGAATATTATCAAATAGAAGGAGCTAGAGCATTGTAGATATGTATTCTATTCTTGAAGAGTAATGATCCTCTCTTTGATGTTTTTTTAACAAAATGATTTCTCCATGTACATTTTATTTTGTGTTTCAATTTTATTGTTTGTTGATTTTCTTATTATTGAATTTTAACACTCAGATACTTTTATGAGTAATTTGTATTCATAAATAAAAATCATATTTGCATTCTTATTTAAAAAAACTAATTATAAGATTTCTTCGCTAGTCTAATAACATTGACTTCCAACCTAAAAAAGAGACGATGAAATATAGGTTTTAACATGGGTACAACCTAACAAAAAAGATATGACCCATTAACAAGATTTTTATTTAAAAATTTAATGGAAGATAAACTTTACTATAGTTAATATTTTCATAAGTATTATTTCTTATTTCCGCTACAATAAAAATATGATTCATGTATATAAGTTGTAGTGCCTCTCCCATTTTCTTTATGCATGATATCCTTATGGATGTAGTTTTAGCATTATGATGTGGTGGTGCCTTTGTGCAGTTGGATGAGATCTTTTATGGTGTCGTGTTTTGGCTTTGGAAACTTCTTTGTTGCTTTATGTGATTGGTTAATCTTATCTCATGCCTTGGTGGATATATGTTTTTATTGTATGATCATGTTGGACCTGTGAGAGGTTAGTACCTTCTTGATGATTTGGTTAATGCTATTGTTTTGACAAGTTTCTTATGCCTTTATTGTTGGTTATGAGAAAAATTGTGTTGTGGCTTGTTGCATACCTAATTTGGGATGGTAGACCTCCTGAGTATATTTTTTGAGTATGTGGACTCATTGTGTTCTTGGTTATTTGGTCCTAAGATCGATTCTTTTATGTGATTAAATGATTGTTCTCATGATATGATTGTATGCTAGCATTGTGAGATACACCTGCTTCAGTTCATTCTTGTGTTCATTTTTTAGATTACTGTTGAGGTTATGATGGTATATGGGTTATATGCTTATGATGTAATTTAATGGTTTCACTAATGCATGTACCAGTGGATGTTAGATTATGGTTGTACGTCATGTTTAGATGTTATCTAGATTGGGGATCATTATAGATGTTATCATGATGTTATCTCACATTTTAATTCATATTATCCTTTATCATGTTGATGGATATGTATTTGGAGATTTCACTATTATATGCTCATATTGTTATAAGATATTTTTTTAATTTTTTAAATGCAATGCTTAATTATGTTGTACACTAAGGATTGATTATGGAATGACTAGTGTCATAAAATTCTAATACATACGAATAATTATACCACTAGAGTGTCCTCTTTGATACAATAAATGCAACACACACAACTAAGAGGGGGAGTGAATCAGTTGTGCCCAAAAACTTAAGTCCTTTAACCAAATTATTAACTTAATCTCAAATCTAAAAGATAAACATGAAAGTAGGAACATAAGACAATAATCAACACAACACCAAGATTTTTGACATGGAAACCCTATTAGCGGGAAAAAGGGTGGGGATCAAACCCATGAGATGAATGTACTCTATTAAAAGCACTATACCTTGTTAGAAGTATTAAAAATGGGAATGCACATGCATTTGTGCACACTCCCTAGAGCTCGTTGCTCAAATACAACAAGGATCTCAGTCCCAAGAAAGGCTCACTGTGTTACAACAATATGTGATCTTAAATCATAAAGGACATAGTGTCCAAACTCACAAAGTGACAGACAACATCTATGATATGCCAAAAAAAACCAATAAACTACAACAATTCTCTGCCTCAATTGGAGATTTCACTCATAACTCTTCTCTTTAGAATCTCTAAACCAAAGCACTTCCATACTTTCATAATAACAAATGATTACATATTTATATGCATTACATCAATTTGTCTCAACTAGGTCATCCAAGGACCTAATTAAAAAATATTAATTTAATACATCTCAAATATCAATGCAATCCATTGAATGTTGGATAACATATAGAAATGATCCATAACAACATCCTCAAACAAGCTCCAGGTCCATAAATCACACTACGATCCATCGCAACACACTACACCACAAAGTTTGCCAAGAACAATAGGAAAGCCAACACATTACATGAGGAATATTCAATTTTGATCACATAAACCAAAGTGATCCACCAACACGAATAGAACATGATCAGGAAACATCAGCAAGCAACATGAAATACCACAACTTCAACAGGAACAACTTTGTCTCTTGAATCAAACTTATATTTGTACTGTTCATCGAGAACACTAATCAAGAACCACTATCATAATAGGAAAATATCTTTTCAACATACAAATCATGAACGACTCGAGCTAAGACACACAACCATGTCCCGAACTTACCACTAGGTTGGTAACAAATAATATTAACAAACCGATCCACACCGATCCAATAACTAAAACACCCTGTTTGACAGAATAACCAAAATAAAAGTCTCTAATAAATCCTACACAACTCACTCAAATCAACACGTGAACCTCTACCACTTGAATTGAATCAAGTACATACATCCCTAAACACATTACCAACTTTGCAACATATGATATTCAACACAGTATTCGTACCACATAAATAATCTCACTGAACTTCTCAGGAACACTGTCACCAACAATAGGAATATGTTGACATCAATGAAAAAAATTTAATTCCAACACATATATGCACAAACTGAACAATATCTCAACAATCTCCCACTTTGGAATTGATAGAAACGTATAATGCCAAAAACTAAATGAATGCACAGAGAAATAATATCAACAACAATACCAGCAATATCCACACTATCTTTCAAAGTCTCTCTAACGAACCTTCTCAAACATAAAATAATATCTCTCCCCCACAGTCTTATACTTGTTTTTCACATGAATCTCTCCCCCTTTGACACCAATGAAAAAGGCAAATGTATTCACTAATTCATAGAGGCCAAAATTATGAACAATCAACTCTTCAACACTAAACGAACATCTCTCAATCACTAAATACTACTCAATCACTATTCCCCCTAAGGAGTAGCCATAAAAAACATCAATCCAGAGTAATGATAATCTGCAAGCACACTAGACTGATGCATATCAATGCATCTCTAGCTCTGATCAAGAGGGGAAATCACCCCAAGCTTACCTTGAAGATACTCAAAAGTATCCTTTGGAAAGGGACTCATTAAAATATATGCAATCTTATCTTTTGTAGACACATACTCCAATTGGACTTCTTTCTCACTGAATTTTCCTCTCAAAAAATGATATTTAATAGAAATATGCTTTGTCTTTGAATGCAACACAGGGTTCTTTGAAATAGTGATAGCACTTGAATTGTCACAATGAATAGTAATAGGCTCATCAATAGTCACTCTGATATATTTCAACATTTTATTCATCCACATTAATTGTCTACAATTAGTAGAAACAACAACATATTCAGCTTCAGCAGTAGATTGTGATATACAATTTTGTTTCTTAGTTACTCATGAAACTATTCTCTTACCCAAAAAGAATGCTCCACCACTTGTGATCTTTTTGTTAGCCACATTACCTACCCAATCCACATTAGTGAATGCACTCAATGTAAAATAATCATCCTTTCCATACCATAAGCCATAGTCAACTATCCCTTTCAAGTATTTGAATATTCTATTAATAGTAACAACATGTGATTCCTTCGGTTATGCTTGAAATCTAGAAAAAATGCAAACAACATGTGAGACCTACATTAGACTGTCATAGTTTTACCGCTTTTATTCATGCTTTTAATAGTTTATGCTTTGACATACTTTGACTGTTGGAGACTTTTATGTATTTAAGGATCTGTTGAATCCTAAGTTATGTATTCAGTACTTGGTTATGTAATCAAGGCACACTTGAGATGCTTTATGTTTTGATTCAGTTTCAGTTATAATGATGTCTTAATTGGGTTTAAATGTATGAATGTAATATGATGAATTTGGTTTAGGAAATTGATGCTATGTTATTTTAGTTCAAATGCAGATATGGTTTATATGCATGTATATTATTGATGTCGTGTTATATTTTCATATCATGTTTTTTTGGACCTACTGATGTGTGCAATGAGTGTGCAAGGAAAGTTGACCATGAATCTAAAATGGTGACCCAATATTGGAACCTATGTAAATTTCCGTACATTCCAAGGTCCTATTTTTCTAAAGAAACATGGACCTTGTTGTTTATGAGGTTTATTCATAAATTTGGTTTGCATGTGCGTAATTAGATTAGTAAATGTTAATGTGAATGAGTCATGTCATTTGTTTTAATTTAATGCACCAAATTTGGCAATTGTTACAATTTTATGTTGACATGGCTAGTAAAGGGAACTAGGATTAAGTATAGGGTTAACTAAGGTTACCTATGTGTAATACCCAAGCTTACCCAAAGATTAGAAGTTTCTAGATAGTCAACTTGACTTAGAAATCCGTGGGTTAACTTCAGGGGTAGTTTAGGAGGGTCTTTTGAGCTTCCAGAGGGTAACCGGGGTCAGTTTTAACTACCCAACTTGGTACCCTAAGGGTTAGGGGTCATTTTCAGTCATTAATGAGCCTCTAAACTCATTTATTTCTCCTCTAAAGTGTCACTTTCAGACTTGACTGAATTTTGAAGAGGAGTGTAACCTTGGTTAACTTCTCTCTTCTTCCAAGTTTCATGTGACCACCCATGGAGAGTTAAGGCAAGTGGGTAATTAAGGGTTGGTTAGGGTCACCTCACCTTTGGGTTAAGCCTTGATCTTGTTGGAGGTTTGCCTATTTAGGGAAATATTTAAGATGAGTTGAGTTTTCACCCACTCTCTACCCTTAGAGACAAATTTGGAATTAAAGGTGTTAGAATAACTAAGAGGGGGGTGGGGCAGGGGGGGTGAATCAGTGGCCTCAAAAATTAATCCTTAAATCAACCCAAAAAAATTTATTACCACATTTATAAGCCTCTAGTTATATTTAGTCCTACAAGATTATTGCCTTGAAATACTTATATCAAATTACTACTTGTCAAAATGCTTTGTAAAACCTACTACTATATGTTTACCGATAAACAATCTTTCTATTTACCAAAATACAGTAAATAACTAGTGTATACCGATCAATCTAGATTTACTTATGTGAAATGAAAAACAATAAAGTAATGACTCATAAACATATTAACACATGGATTTTTAATGTGGAAACCCTATTAAGGGAAAAACCACTGGGACCGGTAATCCAAATTTTCACTCTTCTGAAGTGTGCTCGGTGAAGAGCCAACCTTGTTAAAGGTTACAAACACACTGTTAGGTGTGACCTTGTTAGAGGATTTAAATGAATAGTTTGTCACTTAGTATCTGACATCTAATGCTACCATTCTTGATCAAACAATCACTTGGCCTGTCAATAGGTATCGGGCATATCCAATGCCACTTTGTATGATCAAACTTTTTGATACTGCTTGGTATGTATCTCAATTAGAAAAGAATTTTAAGTCCTGCTCGGTTAAGAGACTTGATGCTTCAGTGGTTAAATTGAAACAATAAAGTGATCTGTTCACATATACAACTAGAATTGCAGATTTTCAGATCTATTGTAAGTGCATTACCTTTCTGATCAATGTTATCAATTCAATACCTTTGCTCCACACTATTCTGCTTTGTGATGTTGTATCACTATTCATTCATGTCTACAGAATTTAGCTCATTCCTCAGCTTGATTGATTAGGTCTGAATGAAGAATTTCTTCTCCTGCAGAATCTCTTCAGCATCTATTCTCTTGTCACTCCCCTTATTCACATAGAATAAGCTTGTCTCTTATATGAACATGATTTCACTATTTCTTGGCTTTCTTGATCTTGGCATGATCCGCAATTCTTGCTAATTAGATTAAAAGAAAAAATTATGTTTTATCTCGTAGAGATCTTCTTGCCAACTAGACTAAGTAGCTTTAAATCCTTTTCTTATCCTCGGCTTTATCTTGTTGATTAAAACAATGATAAGTACTAGTTAAGTCTATATTTAGCTGTTGACAGCTAAGCATTTTTTCATTTCTGAACACTTTGTTCTGTCAATCAATACTTCAGTTAGTCATCAGTGATAATTGACTATTCCAATGGTGTGACTTCAGTTGTCTTCAGGATCTTCGTCCATCAGGAAACACTGTGAATCTATCCGTTGGGTTACACTTTTCTTTTTCTCATCGGGTAACACTATGACTTTGCTCATCGATAATGCTATGCTTTTGCTTGTCGGGTAACACTGTGACTTTTCTCTCATTGGTTTACTCTGTCCGTCGGTGTGCACTCCGTCGGTGTATATAGTCACTTTGTGAATACTTAACTTTTATGCATTACTGATACCATAGCATTTGATTCTTTGTTTCTTTGAAGTCTTTAGTAGCATGTACATGACCATATAAATTACATCAAGTTGACATCAATAACAATACAATACATTAACTGATTTAATGTCTTGCATTAACTTTCTGTGTCTTAGTGATCATCAACTTAACATCTTCAAAGATTCAATCAGTTATAGTTCATCAATCTCTCCCTTTGGCATTGATGGAAACACACTACATTATCACACTATATTATCACTAATACAATATGAAATTTAACAGTTGAAGTTTATCAAACTACCAATCTTATGTACTATAATCAATACAAATATATGGTCCTCGGTAAGCTCACATAGCTTAGATTTGATTCTTGCAGCTCTCTTTCTGTCTTCAATCCCTTCACTTGATAGATGTAGAATATTTCTTCTTCTGATGTGATGTGTTCTCTTCTTGTGTCAAACTCTCTCCTTTTGACTATTTTTTTCTTTTGATGTCTCTTTTCTCTTTTGTCATCAATCTCTCCCTTTGTATGTACTCTCCCTTTCTGGTTACATCTCTCCCTTTGGATAATGTGATGATGGATATAATCTCTCCGTTTGTGATAATGGATATAAACTCTCCCTTTGACAACAATGCCAAAAAAATATTTGATAGTAATGCCAAAAAATCATTTCTATCCATAATATACTCCTTGAATTTCCCAATCCATCAACAATATAACAACTCTGGTGCTTTGGAGTAGATAAATACCTTTCTGTGTATATATGTATGTTTGAAGTCCATCTCTTTGATTTCATCAACATGACTGATATTCTGATAATATGTAGGTTGATGCAACCTTCTAGTCATCTTACTGACCAGTAGATAAGGGTCTTACCCGTAGTATTTTTCTCAAGTACTCAAATGCATCCTTGGGCAGTGGCTTGATGAAGATATTAGCTAATTGTTCCTTTGATTGCACATACTCAAGTATCATCTCCTTTGCTTGAATTTGTTCTCTCAAATATTGATACTTGATAGAAATATTCTTTGTCTTAGCATGCATGACTAGATTCTTGGAAATGTTAATTGTACTGGTATTGTCACATTAGATAATTACTAGTTTAAGAATTTTCATATGCATACCTTCCAGTAACTGTTTGATCCATGTAATAGTTGAGCAATTTGCAGTAGAAAAAACATAATCTACTTCTATAGTAGACTGAGAGATGCATCCTTGCTTCTTGCTGATCCATGTGACAAGTCTGTCACCCATAAAGAATGCTCCTCCAGTTGTTCTCTTTTGTTCATCAATGTTTCCAGCCCAATCAGTGTTGGTAAAGACCTTAAGTTCAAATTTACTTTCTCTTCTATACCATAAGCCATAGTCCTTGGTATTCTTCAGATATCTTAAGATTATTGTCATAACAGTCATATGTGATTCCCTGGGATTAGGAGAAAATCTTTCAGCTATTCCTACTGCATGTGCAATATCTAGTCTAGTATGTACAACATACATGAGTTTTCCAATCATTGATCTGTACAAAGTTTGATTTACCTTAGGTGACTTGTCCTCCTTTGTCAGCTTACATCCAATTGTCATTGGTGTTCCAATTGGCTTGGAATCTTACACCTTGAATATTTTCAACACTTCCTTGATGTATTTGGACTGTGTAATGAAAATTCCTTCATCTTGTTGCATGATTTGTAGACCAAGAAAGAACTTGATCTCTCCAAACATAGACATCTCAAACTCTTTGCTCATTTCATTTGCAAATGATTTTCATAGCATATCATTGCCTCCAAATATGATGTCATTAACAAGTATTTCAGCAATCAAAATGTTAGCATCAATATCTTCCTTCAAATAAAGATTATTGTTTTCACTAGTTCTTACAAATCCAATACTTATGAGATAGGAATGAAGTCTTTCATACCAGGCTCTAGGTTTGTGTAATTTGCAGCCCAAGGAAAAATTTCATCTCACATATCATAGACATCTCAAATTCCTTACCCAACTTATCATTTCCACCAAATATAATATCATCCACAAATACTTCAACATTCAAAATGTTATCATGATCGATTTTGAAGTACAAATTACTATCAGCAGTACCTTTACTGAAACCAAGTGTCAATAAATACTTATCCAATCTCATATACTAGGATCTAGGTGCTTGTTTCAATCCATAAAGCTCTCTCTTAAATCTACAAACCATGTCATCCTCATCGGTCAAAGGAAAACATTCTGGTTTCTTAATGTATACTTCCTCTTCTAAATCTCCATTCAAGAATGTAGACTTAACATCCATTTGGTATACCTTGAAATCATGTAAGAAGCATATAAAAAAACATCCTAACAACTTCAATTCTAGAAATAGGAGCAAAGGTCTCTTCAAAATCAATACCTTCCATTTGTGAGTATCCTTTACAAACAAGTTTGGCTTTATTCTGAACCACTTCTCCTTCTTCATTCAATTTTTTTTTTAATACCCATTTAGTACCGATCACATTCTTGTCCTTAGATCTAGGAGCAAGAATCCATGTCTTATTATTTTCAATCTGTTCCAATTCTTCTTCAATCACTTTAGCTCAAGTGTCATCTTTACATGCTTCATCATCATCTTTATGCTCAATCTTAGAAATCAAACAAATTTCACTTCTAGCGATTCTTCCTCTAGTCTAGACATCCTAATTCCTATCACCAATAATATGAATTTTTGAATTAATTAAATTTACATACCTAAGAGTCTTTGGATTTTCTTTTTAGAAGATTTGTTTTTCCATTTCTTCATCATTTGCATCTTCTGCATTTTGTTCTACCAATTGATTCTGATTATAATTCTAATTTTGAACTTGCACAATCTGATTCTCTTCTTCATTATCTTATTCTTATTTGCAAGATCTGCCCTATTTCTAGAAAATTTCATCCACTCTCACATTTGCACTTTCAATTATGTTCTTCAACCTCAGGTTATAACATTTATATATTTAGTTTTTTGTAGAATAACCAAGAAATATTCCCTCATCACATCTAGGATCAAATTTCCCTAGGTCTTGATCTCTTCTAATATAGCATTTACTTCAAAAAATTCTAAAATATCTCACTGTAGGAATATGACCATACCAAAGTTCATAAGGTGTCTTATTGGTTCCCTTCTTAATTTTCACTTAGTTCAAAGTGTATACTACAATGCTAACATCCTCTCTCTAATGGATTTGCAAAATGTTTCAATTAGAATAAAAATGTATTTTCACTTATTAATTAAATTATTATTGATTTAATTATTCAATCACCTCTTTATCTCTAGTTGACTTAAGCTAAACATTAGGCATATAATAATTAATTTTTTATTAATTATTATCATGCAACCTAGTTTTCTCCACCTTCTGGTGTTCGATCTCCTTTATAAGGATTTGTCTCTTTGTAATTATTAATTCTTTTGTAATTCCCTCTAATCTCTCTCTGAATGAATATTTAATCTTTTAGATCATTATGAGTTGTGTCTCCCTTCTTTTCTTTTGTGATAGGTGTTTTGAATACAGTGGATCTTGGTGATTGAATTCTGTTTTTTGAAGATATTTTGGAGCGCTGAGGGTTTTAAGTTTTTAGAGTTTTTTGTATGGATTTGAGGGAGCTATTTTCAGAGCTTTTCAGGCATAAACCGACCTCACTTTTGCATCTGAAAGGCCCAAAAACCCCTATTTTCATATATGGCTCATCCAATTTGGATACACTTGAAATATTGGCCCTCTTTTTTGCATGCACAACCTTGGTACACTTTTCAATGCAAAAAAATGCCATGGTTTTCACGCCACCTCGGTTTTCATGCTACCTCGAAATTCATGCCACCGAACTAGCAGAGAAAAAAATTAAATTTTTTTTTTTTTCTTGGTACCTCCAGCAAATTTGGCCAAAATTTTGGCAGTTATGCCAAATTTAGCAACATCGCCAGATTTAGTGGAGCTTTGCCAGATTTAGTAGAGGTTTCTTGGAGTTCTTGTTTTAGAGCCCTCTCTGGTTTTTTTCTCATATCTTGAGCAAACGAAAGCATTTTTTGCCAAAAAAGATATTGTTGGAAACCTGGTTTTGAGCCTTATCTCATTTTCTAGATATGGCTTTCTGATTTTTCTATCTTGCAGATTTTTTTTGTAGTCAAAGTCAGGGTTCTTTTTTTCATTCCAATCGCCATATCTTTCTCTTCTAGACTCCATTTTTTGACTTCCACGTGTCATTGGAAAGATGCTTTTTTTCTCCTTCTTCTTGTATGGGTCTCATCGCCAGAATATGCTCCAGGTACATTTTATTCAAGTTTTTTTTTTTTTTTCAATCTGGTGGATATCTTGGATGTTTTAGGTCCTAGGATCATTTTCCTTGCATGAGATGACTCATTTTTAGTTGTTACATATGTTCTTACAGCTTTGATTCATTCCTGAGTATTGTAAACATCTATTTCTATAGTATTTCTTTTTTGCAAACGCACTAAGATAAAGTGTTATCATTACATGCTTGAGATCTTGCACATTTTGGGTCTATTTGTACTCGCACTACTTAATAAAGTGTCATGGGGGGTTTGATCTACCTTTGTCAAGCGATTATTCCTTCCATGACATTAACCTTATTATGTGTATCTAGAGATTGACCATCCTCGACACCATCCTTTATATGTGTTTTTACTTTTGTTGACTTGCAGTTATTCTTGGCATGCTTTTTCAATTTACCTATCATACCTCTCTATGCTCATCATTATGGGGGGTATTTTATGTTGGTTCTAATGCTTCCTTGGTTCGATGGAGCGAGTTATGTATTATGTATTTGTTCCTATGGATGAGGCGGATGTAGTGGCTAGGTACCTATGCATTTTGGTTTGATGGATCATTTACCATATGGACACTTCTTTCATTCATATTTTGGAGTCATCCTTCCATCTTTTGATCAGCTCTTCAGACTTTGGTGTGTTTGTCTATCTATATCTTCGAGTTTTGATGTTTTCCTTGTTTGGCATCCTGATTTGAGTAGTGTCATTTAAGGGCACTCATACAGATTACAGTCTTCTCTACCTAATCAGATTCTATTTCTGTGGGGGTTCCAGTAGTTCTTATTTGACAGTGTTTGCAACTTCATACTTTAGTGGTGTTCTACATCTTCTTTTGATCAACTCTTTAGACTTTGGTGTTTTTGCCATCTGTATCTTCGAGTTTTGATCTTTTCCTTTGTTTTCCATCCTTATTCGAGTAATATCATTTGAGGGCACTCATGAAGATTACAATCTTCTCTATCTGATCTTTGTCTCTATTTTTTGGGACATTCTTTAGTTTAAAGGCTTCTTCAGTCCTTCACTAGTTCTCATCTCTTTTCGGAGAGGAGTTTTTCCCACTAGGTTTTCTCCTTTTCTCCTCTTTACAAAGATTTTTGTACTTGGGTACCTGATTAGGTCATATTTCTAGGACCCATTTCCTGCTTTCAGTAGTTGTTTCTAGGTTTTTTTGCTTCTCCCTAATTTTATCTTAAGGTGGGTGTTAGATTAAAAAGTTATTTTCAGTTATTAATTAAATCATTATTGATTAATTATTCAGTCACCTCTTTATTTCTAGTTCACTTAAGCTAAACTTTAGGCATATAATAGTTAATTATTTATTAATTATTATCATGCATCCTAGGTTTCTCCATCTTCTGGTGTTCAATCTCCTTTATAAGGATTGATCACTTTGTAATTATTAATTATTTTGTAATTCCCTATATTATCTCTCTGAATGAATATTTCATCTTTTAGATCATTATGAGTTGTGTCTCCATTCTTTGCTTTTGTGACAGGTGTTTTGCATACAATGGATCTTGGTGATTGAATTCTTCAAATTCTAACAGTTTCCATCAATCTTCATGGTTCTATAAATATCAAGAATAGCTATGTTCCTTCTCTCAACAATTCCATTCTTCTATGGGGTTCGCGGGGTAGACATTTGTCTCTTTATTCCATGCTCTTCACAAAAATTGTTAAACTCAGTAGAATTAAACTCACCACCTTTGTCTCATCTTAGACATTTCAACTTCAATATTTTTTTAGTCTCAACCATACCTTTGAAAATCTTGAATTTTTCAAAGGCTTTAGACTTCTCTTTTAAAAATCTAACCCACATCATTCTAAAATAATTAGCAATAAATAGAATGAGATACATGCCCCCATAATAAATTCTTATTCTTGTAGGACCACATAGATCAAGATGCATCAAATCTATAATTTCACTCAAAGAATAATTCTTTCTTTTAAAATTAGATTTAGTCAATTTACCCAACTACCATTCCTTACACATCACATTAGCAGGCTTCAATGGTTTAGGAAGATGTCTAAAAACTCTTGCAATACTTATATTCACAATGTTATCAAAGTTCACGTGACAAAATCTCTTATGTCATAGCCAACTTTCATCAATCTTAGCAATCAAGCATCTACTCCCAGATTTGTCCAAATGAAATACATTATATTTAGTCTTTCTCTCTATAGCAATCTCAATTCCAGAGCTTCCAATAATCTTACACATTCCATCCTTGAATTGCAATTTGTATCCTTTATCAACTAGTTGCACAACACTCAAAAGATTATACTTAAAACCTTCAACATATAGAACATCATCAATATTAGCCTTACCATGAAGAGTGATATAACTTTTTCCTTTGATCATGCAAGGAGTATCATCGCCAAATCTGATATTACCACCATCATACATTTCCAATTTCACAATCTATTTTTATCTATGGCCATGTGTTGTGAAGATCCACTATCAATAACACATTCATCCTTCTTATCCACATGTGAAACCAAGGCTTTCTCTTCATTCACAAAATTAGGATCTTCATCTTTAATAGAAATAAATACAATCTCATCTTCACTTTTTTTGGATCCCTTAGGTATTCTCTTTGCAATTAGGGCTTCAAGCTCACCAAGTTTTCTTTCTTCTTCTTCTTCTTCAATCTCTGCCCATTCCTTAGCATAACTAGATTCATACTTAGATGAACTTTCTCCAAAATCATATCTTTGCTTATCCTTATAAATCGTAGCTTTAAATGCAATTTCTACTTTAGGAAGACTATCACCAAATTATTTCATTTTAAAATAAAATAACTTACCAATCAATGATTCTCTTGTCATTGGTACCACAAGTCTGATTTCTTCAATAGCAACAACTTTGTTATTGTAAATAGGAGGTAAGGATCTCAGGATCTTAGAAACAATTTCACTCATCCAAGGTTCCACCAACGCATCTGATTGCACAAACAAGTTCAGTGATCTTATTCACATAAGCAGTAATGTCCTTATCTTCTCTCATCCTCAATGATTCATATTTTCCTTTTAGACTTTTTAGGTTGGCTTGCTTCACAAATTCATCTCCTTAATATAATGTCTCTAGATTTCTCCATATATCATGTGCAGTTTCTAGTCCCAAAATGTTTGTATATTCAACATCTAATAAGGTACTCTTCAAATATTCTTTTTCTATCATATTACACTCAAATTATTTATTTTCATCAGCAGTCGCAGTAACAAGATTTGTTGGAGTCTTGTAATATTTCTTTGTAACAACCCAATGTTCTTCACTTAGACATCTCAAGTGTGTAATCATATGTTCTTTTCTTATAGTATAGTTTATTCCATCAAATCTCAGACTCTCCTTAAAGGTTGACATCCCAGATCTCCTCAAGCGGTTAAGCTTCCCAAAGAGGACACTATCTCTAATACCAATTGATAGAATAAATGCAACACACACAATTGAGAGGGGGGTGAATAAGTTGTGCCCAAAAACTTAAGACCTTTAACCAAATTACCAACTTAATCTCAGATCTGAAAGATAAACAGGAATGCATGAACATAACATAGTAATCAACACATAACACCAATATTTTGACATGGAAACCTTGTTAGAGGAAAAACCACGGTGGTGATCAAACCCACAAGATGAATGCACTTTGTTAAAATCACTATACCCTATTAGGAGTATTTTAAAGGAGAATACATATGCATTCAGGGACACTGCCTAGAGCTCACTACTCAAATACAACAAGGATCTCAGTCCCAAGAAAGGCTCACTATCTTACAACAATCTATGATCTTAAATCATAAAGGACATACTATCCAAACTCAAAAACTGACAAACAACATCTCTGATATGCCAAATTGGTCCAATGAAGTAAAACAATTCTCTGCCTCAATTTCAGATTCCACTCATACATCTTCTCTCCAGCATCTCTAAACCTACACATTTCCACACTTTTGTATTCATAAATGATTACATATTTATATGCATTACATCAATTTATCTCAACTGGGTCGGCCATAGACCTAATTAAAAAATATTAGTTCAATACATCCCAATACTCAATGAGATCTATTAAATGCCAGCTAAGACATGGAAATGATCCATAATGACATCCTTGAATACACTCCAGAAACATAAATCCCACCATGATCCATCGCAACACGCTACACCACCAAGTTGGCCAAGAACAATAGGAACACCAACACATTACATGATGAATCTTCAATTCCAATCACATAACCCAACCCAATCCACCAACACAAATAGAAAATGGTCAAGAAACATCAGCAAGAAATATAAAATACCACAACATCAACATGAACAACTCTGTATCTTGAATCAAACTCATCTCTTCACTATTCATCGAGAACACTAATCAACAACCACTTTCATAATAGAAAAATAGAGTTCCAACATCCAAATCATGAACCACTTGATATGAGGACACATATCCATGTCGTGAACTCACCACTAGGTTAGTAAAAAATGATATCTCTAAACCGATCCACACTAATCCAATAACTAAAAAACTGTCTCTAACAGAATAACCAAAATAACAGTCTCTGATAAATCCTTCATAGCTCACTCAAATCAACATGCGAACCTCTACCACTTGAACTTAATCAAGTAAAAACATTCCCAAACACATTACTATCTTTGCAACATATAATTTTCAACATAGTATTCATACCACGGAAATCATCTAACTGAACTTATTAGGAAAATTTTCACCAACAGTAGGAATATGTTGACATCAATGACAAAACATTAATGTCATCACATATATGCACAATCTGAACAATATCTCAACACTCTTCCATTAGATGCACTTTGATTATTATATGCATGTTCTTCCACTATATATAGTGTGTAAATGTTTTAGTGGATAGGTACCAGACATCGTCTCCGCCTAAGCTATAGGTTTGAGTGTGTCTTTATCCCTGATGGTGGTTGCAGGAGATAGTCACATTGTTCATTTTTCATACTTATCCAATATCATTCCCAGATGGAATGATGTATCTTATTTACATTATTACCTTCCAACTATCATGTAGCCAAGAGCCTATATTTCATGCATTATGTTTCGACTAGTATCTATCTGTGCATTTAGGTGATCTTTAGTGGTCTCAGTTATATTATATTTTAATATATGTTGATTGATATTATGTAAATGTTGATTAATTATTCACTAGAAAATTGTACCTTGGGTGTAGTCTTTTATTGGGGCTGATTTAATTTATCCTCTGGGTTTTTAGAATTTCTATTTTGAGTTAGGTGATTTATTTTAATTGATTTAATTATTGAGGGAACTGCCTTTTTCAAAAGGTATTTTATATGTTGAAAGTGAATCTCTTTTATTAACTTTATGGAGTTCTGTGAATTTGCTCCAACCATCATGTAGAGAAATTCAAATTCTTTTTGTTGGGAGCGACTCAGGCGTTTGATGTTTGTGGGCATTGGCTCGTTGGAATTGTGACATGATTGCTACGGTTTGTCAAAATTTTTGTCAGCACACGCTGAGTATTGATTTTTATCTCCTCATTTCAAGTTTTCACCATTTTATGAAGTGAGGCCTTTTTTAAAATCTAATTATCCATTTTATCATTTTTTTATTTTTTGCAATCATGTAGCCAAATGATTATCTATCTTTTCCTCATATTTTCTATAAGATTTGATGCTCGAATGGGCTTGTAAGAGATTGAATTTTTGAAAATAGATATTGCCATTAGGTTGTCTTTTTTCTTTCATGATGTCAGATATATATTTTTTTTTGGGGTTAGTAGGATTATGGGAACCAATGGGTTTTAATTTCATCATGATATTTTGAGTTTCATTTTTTGGTGTTTTTGTGTGCGCCTCATTGTGTGAACTCCCATTTGGAATTATCACCATGTTGGCATGCTGTATAAATTATTCTTCGTTCTATCTAATGATTGTAGTGATATTATGTGATTAGAATGAATAGAAGACATTCCAATTACTTATTACTGTTATCCAAACCTTGTGTTTTAAACTCAATTTATAGTTGGTGCGCCTAGTTGGTTATTATCAGAAATGGTTGCTTATTTTTGGTTATTTTATCCTTTGTGAGATTTTTTCTTGAGTATAGATTATTAGGCACATCTCAAATCATCTAGGGGTTCATTCTTTTGGCAAAAGGCCAATGGAGTGTACTTTTGCTCTGTCGTTTCACTCTTTATTTTTTGGCTTTTGTTTGTAGCCATTGCTTCTGCATTGTTATAGATTCTCCTTATGATGAGTTAAGACCACATATTTCACCATGGTTGAGATATGCCAGTGATGGGATTTGAGTGACTGTTCTCTTAGGTTGAGACCAATCAATCTCACTTAATTTTGTCTCCTCATTTTTCATGGATTTGAACCCCTTTTTCTTACTTTATGCTTCTCTTGCATACTTTTCCTTCATGGAAATATTTTCTCATGTTTTTTTGAGATATGTGATGGATTATATTGGAATCCATGCTCTTGGAAAAGTGGTCAATTGAGAAATCTTTATATGTACACATGTGTGAGTTTTTACTCGGGTTATGCCTTAAGTGTTTTGGGAGTTGATGATCGTCCTATTCTTGCTTTGATTACTTGTTGTTTCTGTCAATCACATCCTTGGTGTAGACCAAGTGGAAAATTTTTTTATCTTTGTCCTTGGTGTAGATCGAGTAGACAAGTTAGTTTTCATCATGTCCTCAGTGTATACCGAGTGGACAAGATGTAATTTATAACGTCCTTGGTGTAGACCAAGTGGAAAAAGTCTTTTATTCATGTCCAAAGTGTAGACTAGGTGGCCTAGATTATTTTCATTATCTCCTTCTTTGCAATGTTGACTCATGGGACTATGTGCACTGAGTAAGTATGGGGATTATATCCTCATGTGTGCCCTAGCCCACAATTTCGCATATTGTACGTGTCTAGGAGTTCTTAAAAAGTGATAATGTAATAAAATGAATTGATTATAGACATTAAACAAGATAAATTGGAAAAACCAAATGTCAGAGACTGACACATATGGGTAGTGGATAACATTGAATCCTTAGATGTCATTAGTGACTTGTGCGCATAGTAAATGATACTTGAGTCCATAAATGTCATATATGACCGATGCGAGTATAGATACTCCCTATTCTTATAAGTACTCTCATGTCTAGGTATAGTAGCAGCGAGTACTGTTGGATAGATACAATGGAAACAATTGTTGTTTTTTCATTCATGTCAAACCTTAACTGGTGAGACTATTGCTATCTGTTTGAGTACCATATCTATTGATTAATGAAGAAGTTTTGAAGGCAAGTATAACAAGAAGACCAAGTGAAATAGTTGAGTTATGGGAAATCACAAGGGTACTTGATCAGTTGGCACATTGGCAAAGTAATGTGTTGTTTATCTTTTGATGATAGTTTACTGAGAACAATTTATGCTGAGCGAAGTTTGTGATGATCGGGCACTAGTAAATTGCCAAGGAAACCAGTGATGACCAAGTGGAAGAATACACTGTTGGCCGAGCAGCAGTATTTTGGTAATTGCTGAGATTTGAGATCTCTGGATGACATAGTTGATTTTATTGGGATATATAAAGTTAATTGAGGATAAACATGATTGGTCCACACTATTTAAATGTGCGGGTAACCATAATTAATGCATGGATCAAAGATTTAATTAGTGATTTCTTTAGAGAAGTAAATTAAATGTAAAGATGGAAAGATCCATTGGATCTTACCTAACCTAAGATCTACGATCTTGATTAAGAAAAAAAGATTTTATTTTACCTAGATGAAGAGGTATAAGATAACCTCAAGGGGTTATTCATAAAGGTATGATGTGTATACAAGAGGATTGCATAGTTAATTGAATGATTGGCATGATCTAGCAGAGAAGTTTGAGCAGAGAAGTAGAGAGCTGCGAGAGTGATTGCTTGACAGATTTTCAAGCAGATCTGAAGATTGAAAAGAGAATGGAGGCCACTCAGTGAATTAGCATTAGAGCTAAATTGGATCTGGATTTGCAAAGTAAGTTGTATGTATCAGATCACACCTGCTTATTACTTTCCAACCATTGTATCAGTCAAAATCCTTTAACCAGGTTGACCTAACAATCATTGTATAAATCCTTTGAGCAAGGTGACATTCAGGTGGAATGTTCTAAGTCCTCTAACAAGGCCACTCCTGATAGGGTGATTAAATCCTTTAACATGGTTGGCTCCTAACAGAGCTCACTTCAGAAGAGTGAAAAATTGATAGCATGTTATTGGTGGTTTTTCCCAAATTGGGTTTCTACGTTAAATACTGGTGTCAACTTGTGTGAATATTTATGTTATGTTTATTGTTAAGTTTCTGCAAGCTGATTACATTTGAACAGTAAACTATAGATGTATGTTGTTGATTTATGCTATTGCTGCCGAGCAGATCTGAGTTGTTCAAAGTGGTATAAAGTTGAAATTGGTACATCTAGATGTGAGGATAACTGATTCACCCCCCTCTTAGTTATTCTAAATTCATTCTAACAATTGTTATCAGAGCTTTGGTCTCTTGAAAATAGTTTGAAGGTACTTGGAGAAAAAGATCAAGATGTATAAAAATGAGGTACCAAAGTTGAACAAAGATAATTTCCCTGCATGGCAGAGTTTGATGAAATTGCATCTGGATGGTATTGGTGATTCTGCTAAGCACTATGTTGAACATGATTATTTAGCCCCCACTACACCTACCACAACTGCATAGCTAAGAGAAAAGTAGTAGCACAATCAAGCAATGTTGGAGTTTGAAGACATAAAGAACTATACAAATGCAAAGTAGATGTGGGATGCATTAGAAACCATCTATGGAGGTGATACAAATGTGTTGAGAACCAAATTTGAAAGTTTAAGAGGTAAGTTTGATGAAATGAAAATGCAAGGAGAAAATATAGTTCAATATTATGGTAGGATAAAGGAAGTTGTAAATGCTATTAGAGGAGCTAAGGGAACCATTGATGATAACACC
>MU226784.1:385884-397485 GCA_018584345.1 Thuja plicata
CACCTCACCAAAACATAGCAAACATGATTCATTGACCCACTAATTTGAAATCACCTCATTCAAGGCTCACACAACAACAAATGACACCAATCCCTCAAAGAGAGAAAGTATTGCCAAAAGTTGAAGTTCAAACCAAGTTGTCCAATGAGATGAAAATAAAATCCTTCCCTACCTACAAGGGGATCTAACATCAAGAAGAGCTTCGCATGTAAAACAAGCGAATGAAGCCCACTCTCTCAAGGTCACCATAAATAGTGTTCATAGGGCCTAATTACTATGTGAAACATATATGCAAGAAAGAAAATCTAGGTCCATTTTTAGAGCACCAATTGGAAATGTGATCTATGAAAGCAAGAAACACTCAAGCTAAACACACAAGATGTTCATTTGAAATCCCCAAAACTAAATGTTATAGAGATCAAAAAAATACCTCAAATCCAATGCAACGTGAATCATTTGTTGTTTATCCAAGCAAGTTCAAATCAGCAACAACAACAACAAATCACAAATTACAAACCACTAGAAATAGTAAACATTAGTGGTTAGCTCGAAAAATCAAGATCCAAAGATATATCAAATGAAAAAATAGATCTAAGGACAGAATCTCATGCGAGAAAATAGATAGTGCCACATGAGAAAGTACACAGGGTCGTGCGAGGAAATGTTGTCTCGTGCGAGGAAGTGCATAGTCCTGCGTGAGGAAGTGCACAAAAATAGAAAAATACATAAATAAACACAAACCAGTCAGATCCAGTCTGGTGCCAGATTTTGCGAGAAGATTCACACCATGTTGTGTGAGAAAGTACCTTGTGTCACACGAGGAAACTCAGAACCTGCAAAATCTCATGCGGGAACCTGCAAAATATCGCGCGAGAAAACTCTACAAACAAAAATAGCAAGTATAGAAAACACAAAAATTTTGGAAATCTAAAAATAAATTGCTAAAAATATATATGTGACAGAAAATGAATCTTCTGCCCCACGGTGAGCGTCAAAAATGTGTGCTAAAATGTTGACACACTTCTATGAATCATTCCATCCAAGGTTGCTCAAGAATGAGGCCTCAAATATTGACTCATAGCTCTCTAGTCATGGAGTGCAAAGGTGTGAAATGGAGGCCCTCAGATTGACCTAGATAGTGCCCATGCAAGTACACCATGAAATGAGAGATTCAATGCATGAAAATGAGATCTACTCTATATGATAGCAATGCATGAAAATAAATTAATCTAAATGATAATAAAGCATGACTAATCTATGAAAGGAAATACAAATGCAAGTTTAATCTATGAAAATAAACATGAATCTAATCTACATGAATAGCCATGAATGCAAGAAGAAGAAGACAAGAAGAGAGAAGTTGCAATATCCAAGCTCAAGTGCTCAAATCGTCCTCCAAAATTGCTCTCCAAACCTGTAGCATAACAATACTTAAATTTTTTATCTATCTAGAATGAGAAGGAGAGGGCTCCTTATAAAGAAAAGTGAACGGTTGAGATTAAGTGGCAAAAAAAACCCACCACTTACGAAGATGTGATGAAAAAAGGATTTTTATTTAATTTATTTCCTTTTTCAAAAAATAAAGTGCTTTAAGTGGGGATTTTTATTTATTTAATTAAAAAAAGGGTTTTCTTTCAATTAAATAAATTAGAAGAATTTTATTTAATTAAATGGGGGAAATTGAATTTAATTAAATAAGAGAAATTTTATTTAATTAAAAGGGAGAAATTTACTGTAATTAAATAAGATAAATTTTATTCAATTAAAAGGGAGATTAAATCTTTCAATTAAATAAGATAAATTTTACTTAATTAAAAAGAAAATTAAATCTTTTAATTAGATAAAAATGATCAAACCTTAGGAAATATTGAAATAATTGAATTAATTACAATTTGATCAAGGAAATTGATTTGAATTGAAAATATTTTAAAGCATTGATTCAAAAAAATGATAAAATGATAAATGGGGCTCATAGTCTAGGCGACCATTTTAGGGTGCATACACTAAGGACTTTAGTTATACTCTTAGCTGCAATTATGATCATCACGTGACAACCTAGAAAATGAGAATATAATATGATGCAAGATGTTATGATGAATGATGAAAATTCTATTCTAAATTATCAAATTAAACTACATTATGATGCAAATTATCTATTATAACAATTCTTAAAATGAAGAAATGATGTCAATGGGCCCTTGGTCTACTGGTGAAGTTGAATGGCTCACAACAAGCCCACCAGGGATCAAGTCTTGCTGAGTGCAAGGCTCCGACATCATAAGGGATGAGGCTGGGATCGTGCCCCAGGCGAATTTGGTAGCGTGGATGCTCCTCAGTCCTTGGCTCTAAGCCGAAGAGGTTTCAGGCATGAGTGGGCCCGTATTAGGTTCCTAAAAATGTCAAGGTGGCCTTCGCTGGTTGGTAGCTCGTAGGCTTTGTGCCTCGCTAGGTTGCCTCGCAGGTCTGAATCCTCCAACAAAAAAAAAATGAAGAAATGATATAAAAACTAGTGTTGTGCATATGCTTTGATAGAAGTTTATGTCCAAACTAGCATTATACCTTTGCTTTGATAATAGTGGATACACAAACTAGCATTATGAAATTACTTTGTATGAAGGTGCACCCTTTTACTCTAATTATGCATCCTATGTATAGGATATCCTGAGGTGTAGGGATGAATTACATTAACCATGATCAAGATGTGAGTTGAGATTAAGTTTGATGATGTGTCTTCTTTGAGTGGACAAGATTCTCCCTTAAGATTGAATGGTCACCATAGAAAAGCCTTTTGGTGATCCATGTGCACTCATTCCTCCTTTCTTATTGGTTCAATTGATTTTCGTCATGTAGTGGTAGGTGAGAGTTTTAAGGAGGATTTAATTTAAATGAATTAATTAAATTAGCCATGTAAGATTTAAGAATGTATTGAATTTAATTAATCAAAGAACTATGTAATTAAATGGTAATTCAATGACATAGTTAATTAATTTTGATTTAATAATCCAAATGGATTAAATTTAATTGTGTTTTCTTTGAATTAAAGTGCATAGCGCGTTGGTTGAAAGAATAACTATTTTGATGTCGATATGATGTTCTGATACTGTGATGTAGATCTGATTATTTTGATGACTCAATGTTTCCCCAGCGATGATAAAAATTTGATATGAACCCTTGATTTAAATTTTGATTTATTTTGATGCCCTATTTTGCAATTTTGTAAATTTGACATCTAATGTCCTTGATCTTGAAAAGTGCCCCGATTGTGAAAATTTTTAATCTGGATAATGATATGCCTCCTCGAGAAATGAATCAAAATGATTTCATGATGTTGTGATGATTGTTGCAATTTTTATGAATTTTTTCAATTTTTGATATATTGATATGATTTTAGCATTTTGATTTATTTTTTGATAAAAATCAATGATAAGGATGCCCCAGTAGAAAATTTTGTTTGAATCAATGATGAAATGATGTGTCATTAGGTTCATAAAACACCCATTAGGTAAAAAAATGGACTAAATAAGGGTGAAAAGTCATTTTCAATCTTCATTGTCACTTTTACTACTCACCTTTTTATCCCAGAGAGAGAAAGCTTGGAGACCATGGTGATCCCTGTGCACGAGCATCATTTTGAGCGCATCTGACGATATCGAAACTAGTACATTTGAACCACATTTACGACAACCATTTCTGACAGAGCATTAAAATGGTTTTGCTTGGTTGGTTTATAGAAGGAAAAATTTAATTTTTTTTTAATCCATTCCTGTGTTGGTCAGAATTATGACAACCATGACATGTCGTCACAATTATGACCAACACGGGCATATAAATTTTAAAAAAGGGTGTTTTCATTATATTTCATTTTGTTATTACATAGAACTGAAGCAGGCCAGAAAGAGGGCATCTGTCGACACCACCTACGCATCTCAAGATTCTGCAGAGCTGAAGGAGGACGAAAGGAGGGCATCTCTTGACACCACCTATGCATCTCTCAACACCACCTGTAAGGGCATTTCTACCAAATTTTGCATTATGTAGATACTCTATAAAACTATTCTTGTTCATTTCACTCCTCTTTGAAATCTCCATGAGATACTCTATAAAACTATTCTCGTTCATGTGCTTCCAAATTTCGCACCTGTAAATTTCAAAAGTTGCGAAATTTGATTTTATACCTATGAATTTCATTGGTTTCTAAATCCCAAACACTTTCAACACATCCCTCATTTGCAGACCCGCGAACCTTTACCAACATGGAAAAATGATATGCAGTTTTGTTTGGCCACACATTTCTTGTAGAGCTTTGGTCAACAATTCTCTTGCCCTGTATTAAATTTCAAAGCACATACGGGTAGAGGAAGATGTTGGCATGAATGTCAATCTGCAATTTACTTGCAACTAGAACTTGCATTATATGTGCATCCACATTCTTACACATAGATGGAACAAAGATTAAGAGTTTCTAATGCCCTTTGGCACTTTGTGTACATCATATCACTCTTCCAAGGCTTTCGTTCGAGCACAGGAAGAGATGCGATATAGGTTGTTGAATCTAGCTTACATCTCCTAATGCATTAGGTTTAATGTTTCTAAATCCTTTTCATTGAATCTGGCTTACATCTCCCAATGAATTAGGTTTAAAGTTTCTAAAGCCTTTTTATTAAATCCATTGTGTGGTCCAAAAATATTGTGTCTTGACTTCATTGGATGCTTTGCTTCCATCAGTCAGACATGAAATAGAAACCCTGAATTTTGTTTTTCAAGGAAACACCAACTCACCTGTGTACCCACAAACACTGAATGGAAAATTCAAATCCCATTATAGAGCTCCTCATGTGGACTTGACTTAAAGAGTGTGACTGTCTACACATTGCGATCCCAAAACTGCACAAAAATGAGTGATTTAACAAAGAAACCTTGTGTTTCTTGTACTCCCAAGACTCCAAACTATAGACAATGTCTTATTATGCTATCAAACCTCCAAATCTCAAAGGAATTAGACTCAGACCTCCTAGAACCCCAAAAGCCCCAAATTTGGTGTTCCAAACCCTTGTTTCTAGGGCTTTCTAAATATTTTGTCTTCCAAGCACTTTTGGACACAACAGATGTTTGTTTCACCTTGAAATCAACATACCAAAGCATTCCAAAACATAAAATATACCCCTCATTCAACTAGAATGTCTACTATTATACCCTTGTCATCAAATTCAATGATTTTTCCACCATTTGCTGACTGTGATCACTTCTTCTTCAACTTATCTACACACCAAAGTATTAGATTTTTAATGTAAGTGTTAGATCTAATCATTCCATGAAGGTTATACTTTTACTTTCCATAACATTAAAAATAGGATGATGCCTTCTAAGGTAAGGTATAAGATGTGGGATATGAAATGGATGTTGTTACATTTGAAATTAGAATGTTTATTGAAATGTAAGGGGTAAGTAAGATGTTCCTTTTAACCTCCAATACTCAAAGGAATGATCCAAAATGATTATCCCCAAAGGAAGGATCAATGCATAAATGAATCAACCTATTGGACATGAGAGAAAAGAGGAAGACCTTAGATACCGTTTTATAGAAAAGAATGTGTGATAGATTTAGAAAGATTAAGAAATTTAATTGAAATGAATAGGAGAAAAGTACCAACCTTGAAATTTTATAGATCTGAAGAATTCTTTTTTGGGGGGTCTGCACTAACTTTCTAGAAAATATCCAACTGAATCTGGAATAGAAATGCAGAGACGGACAAAATGCAGAAATCTTTTTCTGATCTGGCATAGTTTCAATTTTGACCCTCAAGTCAATGTCACCATTGAGCTATAATTTTTGATTCCAACCTAGGGCAGAATCAACCTCTGATTCCAACCTAGGGAAAAATAAACCTCTGATTTGGACCTAAAATCTCTAACAAAAAATCTTTTTCCAGATCCAGATAGTTTATCGAAAAGGGTATCCGAATCTGCACTCCAATTTGTTTTTCCAAACATGTCCCTGCAAGAAAAATGGCTTGTTTGTTGGGGGGGAGGGGTTTGCCTTGGTCAAACCCCGATTTTGGAATTAACCTTAAAATATAATTAAAATTGCATAAATAAACAAAGAAAATAGAACAATTCACCTTGCTTATGTAGAACCACTTGTGGTATATTCGAATTCGTGGATCCACGAGTATGTATGCAACAATGGATGTAGAATGTAGAATGTCTGATGTATGATGTCACAAATCAATTGCTTATAGATCTTCAACACCAATCTTTAATGGATCTTAGAATAGGAAGAGGCTTGGAGGAATATGGATGGAGAAATCTTCAACAAGAGGGCTCCATAGAGCTTGAATCCTTCAATGGCTACCAATGGATCTCCTTGATGAATTGAATGCTTGAAAGTCTTTGAATGCTTGGATGATTGATAGTAGATGAATTCTTTAATAGATATTTGGCTTGCTTCAAATATTTCTTCTTAGCTTGCACTTAGATTTCACTTCTTCAAGTCTTAGAGAAAATGAGAGGAGAAGACTTTCTTATATACAAATCTAGGGCACAATGTTCTAGAGAGGCCTACATAGGAGAATTAAATTCCCATTAGACCTATACCCCTAGAAGTGGACCTATATTAAATATAGTTTAAGAATCATTGTTTCATAACCCAAAATAGCCAACCTGGAAGCAGGAAATGAACTTTTCTAAAGCCCGACATCCGGAAACCTTGAAAACTTGAAATCTGGACCTTGGGCCAGAAAAAGGTCAATTCTGACCTAGGTCAAGGTCGAGGTCTACCTTGACCTAGGCCAAGGTTGAGGTATACCTTGACCTAGGCCAAGGTCAAGGTATACCTTGACCTAGGTCAAGGTTGAGGTCGACCTTGATCCAGAAAGGTTGATTTTCACCCTAAGGTCAAAAATCTCAATTTTGCAGTTTAGGATGTCAGAAACAGGCTAGAGAAAAGTGGAAAATTGGCAGATCCAAGTCAGAGACCCATTCAAGGCACTTGACATGACCCCAAACCACTTACTTAGAAGGATAAACCAGTCCACAATGGAATTTCTTCCATTTTCTGACTATACATTTAGCCCCCACTTTAGCAAGAGTATGGACTTGATGCAAACTCTTGGTAAATGAGATCATAAAGATAGGATAATTGTTATTAAAATCAAAAGGGAAAAAGGAATCTTCAAGCCCCCAGGGACACAATTCTTTGTCAATCCTAATATTATGATAAGAGAGACATCACCAGTCAAAGAGAAAGAGAGAGAGAGAAGTGGTTAGCTCGCACAGTAAGATGTGTACATCTCACTGTAAACTACAAAAAGGATAGGATGGCCTACCAAGAAAGCACTTTATAGTCACCCCATAAAGTTGTGCACCTTCTGGCAGCTTTGTGTATGTATGTAATGCATCTTCTGATGGCTTTTATGAAGTACTCATGGATCCATATCCTTTTATCACCATGGAATACATTTGTAAAATGTGTATCTCTTCAGGATTTAGCAACTTATGTGTGTTACCTTATGAGGATTTAGCATATTGAATTATAATTAAATGTGTATCTCTTCAAGATTTAGAAAATTATGTACATTACCTTCAGAGGATTTAGCATGCTGTGAAACAAAACATTAGAACAAAAATGCATAATATAGAACAAGGGAGGTCATATATATGCCTCCCTCCTAAAGATGACAAAATAAATACTATTTTTGACATGTTAAGGAATGAAAAGAACAAGGATAAATCCTTCTTTAACAACATCAAGACAATATCCATAGACAACACCCAGTCCAAGGCAAGAAGGTCGCATCTCCTATGAGGCCATGGAAGGGACGAATGCAAAGAGATATCATGCAAGAAGTGAAAAAGTAACCCTTGTGAGGGATAAAACACTATTCAATTTCCAAGGTGATAGATTTATCAACCATAGAAACCCAATTTCAAACAAAAAAATAGGTTATAATCAAGGACATAGATCCTCAATGCAATCCAAAATTTTCATGTATGATTGGATATCACATAATATATAGATACTGCTTAACCAAGGGAAGAATGAATCCTGGAAAGATAAAAAAGAAGGAGATGGCATCCTTTCCCCCCAAGCATAGGAACAAGGATGAAAGGGGACCTATTATATCGCTCACAACACTATGGAAGACAACTAGCCCCCAAAGATTAGGTTAACATTGTTTACATAATGTGGAGTTCCATAATAGGAACATAAATGTTATTTAGAGAAAATAGGATTGAAATACAACTCATTGTTGTGTGTGTGAAATAGGGGACCTGTTATCTGCAACATGACACTTCAATAGATCATTATATTAGTAGAAAAGCATAAAAATAAAGGGTTTGAAGCTAAATACTAAAACCGATCTATTGCTTCCTATCTAGGAGGAGTTTGAAGAATGCCATAATCATGCCCATGAATTATGCACAAATCAGTGACATATCCAACCTAAGAATGGAAGATTTGAGTCAAAACTAACACTAGTACATTTGAGGTCAAATTTCGATGACCATTTTTTGGATTTCCAATGCTCATGACAATAGCTTCATCGGTTTACCAACACCACATCACGTCAGTTTACCGACACCATCCATCAGTTTACTGACACAACATCATGTTGGAAACCCTCACATGAAAATAGCTTCATGATGGCATTTCCTATGATTCATCCATCAAAATTCTAACACCATGACCTATCAGAAATATACAATACCTTTCAGAAATAACTGTCAAAAAATATCTGTTTCGACGACAGTTTCCACCTAATTCCGACAGATATACCTGTCGGATATATAGCATTATTGTCAAAGTTTCTGTCGAAAATTTCTATTTTCGACACTGTAACTGTTGGAATAACGACAGTCATGTAGTATTTCTTCAACAAGTATCCTTGTCGAACGTATAGCATTACTGTCAGAAGTATTGCCATAAATTATGATTCTCTAACATTTTAACTATCGAAGGTATAGCACTGCTGTCGGAAATTAAGTATGAAATGTCAAAAAACCAACAGATATGCACATTAAAGATAAAACAACTCAAGAGACCATCATAGGTTCTCTCTTTCTTTGGTTTATATTATTGAAAGAATGTGTTACCTTTCATTAGCTCATCAAATCCAGGGATTTGAAAGAATATAATAGAATATTTTCATGACAACGTATATTATTTAAGTTGACATTGCACGAATTTATCTACTTTGCGCACTTGTAGACTAGGAGCACGGTGATAAAGAAGCATGGCCATGTTAGGAGATGCTTCTTTATCGATGTCTTCATAGTATACAAGTGTGTGAAGTAGATAAATTCATGCAACGTCAACTTAAATAATATACGTTGTCATGAAAATATTCTATTAAATTCTTTCAAATCCCCAGATTTGATGAGCTAATGCAATGTAAAATATTCTGTCAATAATATAGACCGAAGAAAGAGACAACCTATGATGGTCTCTTGAGCTGTGTTATCTTTAGTCCTAGCTACTGTCCTAGCTACCTGTCGATCATCGAGAATAATCACCGCTTGGCCAAATCATTTTTATTTCATTTGTTGAGAAAAGGAGTGGGAGAAAATGAGCTGGTGAAAGTTGATCGAGGGCAAGAGAAGGCATTGCATTTTATTTGATCATGAATGCTCTCTGAAATGACCAATCATGTTTTCTATTCATTTTTTTTTGGTGTTTTTTTTTTCCCATATATAATAGATAAAAGTCATGGTATTTTACAAAGATACAGGTATGTGGATTTATCATTCAGTTGCTTGCAGTTATTGGTCAAATGCAAATATTTTGTCAAGTTGAAAGGGCAAGATATCAGTTTGGTGTTTTCGGTTTATGTTAAAAGTTGATTTGGTAAAATCCTCAAAAAACACACTACATGTTCTAAAATGTAAAGAAGTTGAATGTTAAATGTAAGATATATATCTCATCCATAGTAATCAAAAGAAAAAATATGAAACTTATAAGGAGATTTACCAATCCAAGAATATAAGAGAATAGGAAACATGATTGGTACCTTATGAATTGGTTTTTGAGGTGCACAATCTTCATCAATCTCCTTTGAACAAGACCCCTCCTCACGAAAAATGCATTTAATGGATTAAACAAATCTACAAAATTGAACCAATGGAATGTTTAGAACAAAGAAATAGATTGATAATAATATGCTGAAAATTCTATTATGTTTAATACACGCAAAAGGACCAGTCCCAAAAATTCTTAAAAATACTTTATCTGATATGATAATAACATGCTAATTAAACTGATAAAGGTGTTATCTACATTTAATCTGCCAATTACTAATTACACAAAAAACAAATTACAAAATTGAACCAATGGTATGTTCTTCGTATGGTACAAGGAAGATTTGGCTATGAAAAAAAAAAGTGAAATGGCCTCATCATTTTTATTTCAATTGGATAGAGGAGCGAAAGCTAAGTGCGAGAGAAGGTATGTGATTTCTTCATCTTTTGAGCATCTGGCATCATATTCGAATGCAAATTTCAAATGCATTGCATTTTATTTGATCGTGAATGCTCTCTGAAATGACCGCATTCTACTAGTGTCATGCCCTAGCCCGTGCTTTATCTCCATTATTTGATATTATTGGTTCTTGTGCTCAAGGATATCGATTCACTATTTTCAAATGTTTGGATCGTTTAGACAGTTACATTTCCTGACTGTTCCTCTAGTACACAGTAAGGAAATGTAACTGTCTAATGATTATATGTAATGTTGAATGGATTAAATGCTTTATTCTTGGTAGAAGTGAATGGAAGGAATTGTGTGTATTAAATATAGTCCAGTCACTTATTGAATGCTTTGGAGACTACTGGTTTGACTGTCCATGCGCTACCAGTGACTGAGATTCATTAAAGGATACAAAACCCTTCATTTTGGGGTTATTGTGGGTGGATTCAAATGTAGGTTTGATTTGGTTAATGTTTAGAAGAGATCAATAAAGTATTTAAAGACAATCTTACATGTTTGGAGAGGTTTGAGAGGTACTTATCATGACTATACCCTCACAAACATCGGCATAGACTAGTTTTACTAAGTTTCCTTTCTCTATTTTGTGGTTTCCTTTCTCTGCCGCAGGGGTACAGTCAGAGGGTTCATTGAAAAAATGATCCTTCAAATGGTTACTATGAATATGAATGATTTGATATAGCGTATTTCTAATTTTACTTGAATTTTGGAATAGCTTGTGCAAGGGTGAAAGTAGTTTTGATTGTTTTGGTCTTGACTGTTCATCTAGTACATAGTCAGGAAATAGAATTGTCTAATGATTATATGTAATGTTGAATGGATTAAATGCTTTATTCTTGGTAGAAGTGAGTGGAAGGAATAGTGTTGGTGTTAGGTTTCATTTATTATTGAATTCAATGGTTTCCAAGATGTGTTGAGGAGTTTGCTCCTTGTCTAATGTTAACTGTTCATGCACAATCCACTCATACAACATTGAAGTTACAAAACTGAACTAATGGCATGTTTACAACAAAGAAATAGAATGATAATAATATGCTGAAAATTCTATTCTATTTAATACACGCCAAAGGACCAGTCCCAACAATTATTAAACATACTAGTTATCTGATATGATCAATTGT
>MU226784.1:412412-424428 GCA_018584345.1 Thuja plicata
AAACACATATGCCAGTAATATCAACAAACGTGAATCCAAACATTTGAATATAGTGAATCGATATCCTTGAGCACAAGCACCAATAACATCAAATAATAGAGATAAAGCACTGGCTAGGGCACGACACTAGTAGAATGTGGTCATTTCAGAGAGAAAATCCCTCAACAATAAAATGAAATGCATTCGAATATGATGCCAGAGGCTCGAAAGATGAAGAAATCACATACCTTCTCTCGTGCTCAGTTGTCGCTCCTTTTCTCCCGCTCTCCAATCGAAATAAAAATGATGAGGCTGTTTCACTTTTTTTTTTTTAATGTATACCCCAAATCTGTCAGAATTCTGATGGTCAATTAAACACCCATCAGAATACCGTCATCATCAGGGCCTATTACAAAAAAAAATACCAAATTCATAAGAAAAAGTTACCCGTCAAAAACTTCTGTCGAAATTCGGCCCCAAATGTAGTAGTGTAATCTAAATGCTCACTAAACATGCATATTTTCTCTAAAAATGAAGATAATAACAATGCTTAATATTAAAACTACTATGCAATATGGATTTCCAATTAATCTAAATAGCATAACAGTGCTTTTCAATTCTAAAATTAAGGGCCATTTGAGCTCAAAAACTCATTATATTTATAGAATAAATGAGGAGAGAGAGGGGGACAAGGTTCATTAATAGAGGTGTAAAAACTATTAATCAGGTGTAAGAGGCATTAATGCCAAAGGCATTGATGAGGCATGGGCTTGAGGAATCTCCATTAATAATGCATTAATGAGAGCAATTAAGAGGCATGGTGAGGGGTGTAAGTCCAAGCTTGATAAGGTGGACTTAGAGGGAGCCAAGCTTGAGAAAGTTGACTTTCTCAAGTGGGTTGGATTCCTAATCACAAAATTATGAATGTGACAACATTAGGAAGGGGGTTAAGATGGGATTTAAGATTAGGCTTAGGCTTAGCATGGGGGGAATAGGTTTGGATGGGTTTGAACCCAGGGTTAAGGTGGTTGAGATAAGTTAGGTTAGGGTTAAGGGGAATATTAATGAAATGAAATATACTTAATACATTCATCCAAAAATAGGGAAATTAATTATTTAAGCCTTTGATTTTTTTAGATAATTAATTAAGACTATAGCCAATTAATTAGATTAATTTAGGCTAGAAGATAGGAATTTTGAAAGTGATTAGATATAATAGGTATTTATTTAATTCCCTTTTAAATTAATTACCTTAGCCAGGTATTGATTTGATTTGATTTGTATTGAATTGAATTATGTCAGTCGATTGAAGAGTTGTCTAGATATAATTGGGGGTATGACCACACTTAGGGAAAATAGGGTCTACAGTCAGAGAAGACCAAATCTAGGTGGTTACATTTGCCCCCCTTTGAATAGATGTACAAGCAACGCATTTGATTCAAAGAAGGTTTTTGATTTTGACTTCAGAAAGATTGAAATTTTTTCTCACGATTGAACGAAATGCCTGATGAGATCAGTCTTGCACTTGATTGAACTAAACTGATAGAATTGACTTTGAAGTTGATTGAACAAAGGTCAATACGCAAAGATCTTAAAGATACCAATTATGAACTTGGTTGTCATCCAAAGATTGATAATACTGACTCCAAACTTGGTTGTTGATCAAAATTCAATATGAAGCTGCCAGGAGCTTAATAAAAATCTAAGAAAAAGTAGGCATAGGATATCCAGCTTGTGAGAACTGAAGCCTTCAATTCTAATAGTTCTGACTTAGTCAAGGATCCGTCATGCCTTTTTTTTTTTATAACGAATTCATTTTAATGTTGTTTTGAGCAAGAATTTGATTGATAATAGTGTGATCATGCCCCTCAGGAATGAAATCAAAGGAAAAAGAATAAAATCCCTCTATTGAAGGAACAAATCACTTGCATGGAATGGTTAGGTCAAGAAAGGAAGTGAAGAAATGAAGGTGTTTTTAAGAGTAAACACATGAGAACCAAGCTAATTATGTTAAAAGGTGAGTGGTGAGCCTGATAAAATGATGTGTGACCAATATTTTTGATGAAGTGTGCAATTGTGATGATTTAGAACCTGGAAAATTGAGTTTCGAAACATATGGAGCAATTTTTCATTTTTAGGAGTGGTCACAAAATTTGTACTGCACTAGGTAAAACTACCTAGGCACCTTCGATTTGGTTCTTGATTGATAAAAAAGAGAGCAAAAATGGAGTTTCAGTTGCCTGGGAGGGGTTTTGGAACCCCTAACTAGCTCAAAAGACCAATATATATCTCAAAAAATCACCATTTTAATATTCATTTTCACTTTTTCCCATAGTAAATTCTAGAGCTCTGCAAAGAAGATGGTGGTCCTGATCAGGAAGCATCATTTTGAGCTTAGACATCAACATCAGTGCCTAGTCGATTACACACCTCTGGTAAGTACCTGTATAACTACCTTGTGAAGTTTTCAATTTTGAATTTCATTCATTTTTGTAGCTTTTATAGCCCTTTGAATTCTGGGTCAAATCCAGGATTCTGGATCATACCCTGTCAAACCCGCGTCACTTCTGGTTTTTCCCATATCACATTCTGTTTCCTAGATTTCTGCATCACATCCAGTATTTCTTGGATCATATCCGGTTTGCCCCATTTTGGCTTAGTTTAGATTGTGAAACTAGGGTTATGTCGTACCCTATATTTTAGGATCGTACCCCATGTTTGGGGTCGCATCCAGGATTTTCAGGCTCACACCCAACATTCTCCATCACATCCTATTTTTCCAGGATTGTATCTGGGAAAAGTGATCATACACTATTTTTCTAGGACTATATCTCATTTGTAGACTTAGATTTTTTGTCAACAGTGAACCATCTTCTTTCTGCGGACCTTGAATCACTTAGCTGATTATGTTTATGCATGTTTGACATAGATAGAACACTGATTTATCTTTTAATTGCTAAAAATAGGTTGATTTTGAGGTATTTGCATTTCGATGGACATATCTAGGGCGTGTGCTTGCCTTGGTTGGACTGTTGTAAGATGATGAGAAAGAGGTAGTGGTCCGTGTAGGATTATGATCATTGATTAGTTTACCCAATATAGTGGTAAATCGGGGGTTGTTGACTACTCTTTCTGAGAGATAGCACTCAGAGAAAAACACCTTCCATCTCCTGACTAGGGAGATGACAGTCACACCTGAAGACATGTGGCATATACTTTGAGTCCTAATTATGGGTCATGAGGTGTGTTTTAAGGCGACTTCAACCATTACCATTGGTGCAGCTTGTCGTTTCTTCCAGGATGACACTATTGATCAAAGATACATTTCATGGTACTACATGTGCAATCACTATGATCATTTATCTGTATACATGGCAGGACTATTTGGTGGCATCCTGATGCTAGATAGAGGACAACATGGATTCCTTGTAGGATGGCTGGATATGCTTGAGTAGATGGTCGTCTCTAGATGGAGATTTGCATGGGGTAGTTGTATTCTAACTCACATGTATCGGGAGCTCCATGAGATTGTGTATCAGTATACCTGAAGCATGACTGCAGGGATTTTGATTTTACAGATCTGGGCCAGGGAGTACATCCCCGTGACACAACCCATTGTAGATAGGCAACAAGCACCTAAGCAGCCTTATGTATATATGTACACGAGTTTGATTCAGCAGCCCCATCTGGGCAAGGTAGAGTACTGGCGGCATCTTTTTGACAGTATGGTAGAGGTAGTATGGCGGCCATATTTGGATTGTGAGGAGTTGACCTCTGATGCTAGATAGGTTCCATTTTTCTTCCAGAGTAGGTACCTAATCGGGAGGACCAGATACATCATAGATTGTTTTGTACACACCCAATTTTTGAGACAGTTCGACTGTCGACAGGATAGGAGCCAGGATGTGATAATATATGCTAGAGTTCATGACGAGGCACCTTTGTAGGGTGCCCAGCTAAGATATGAGACCATACACCAAGAGATCAGAGATATGGTCAGAGTTTATTGGGATATTTGGCTTGATGTTGCAAATGCATGTTGTTTGGATGTCATTCCTTGTATAGAGGACCCTGTAGATTATGAGCCTGATGATCACCCTGCCAGAGGTAGAGGAGGAGCACAGAGAGATAGGTGTGCTGGGGGAGGGCGATATGGAGGTAGGGATGGAGGTAGACAAGATGGCAGGAACCCTCCTCTAGATGATGGGGATGATGGTGGAGATGACAGGGGTGGAGGAGCTATGGGTGGTATGGGAGAGGTGACCAGTGGCAGCGAAGAGGGTTGGCGTACCCATTTCAAATTTGTTGCTCCCAGGATAGATCCAGGGCCTTTACTTAGAGGGGAGCAGTAGAGATAGTAGAGAGAGTAGAGACAATAGAAACAGTAGCCACCGAATAGGTCACAGGATAGGCCTTCAGGCCAGGATTTGGGCAGGGGTGCAGGCAGGGACAGAGATCCCTTATCTTAGTCTGAGAAGGAGCAGGATTTGGGCAAGGGTTGAGGCAGGGACAGAGATCCCTTATCTTAGTGTGAGAAGGAGAGCGAGCAGCTTAGGGCATTAGAGGCCATAATTACTGTAGCAGATGCTAGGATCATAGTAGCAGATGCTTTTCTTGCTGATCGAGATACATAGCTGGAGAGGCTTAGAGAAGAGCGAGATACATAGGCTTGGACTACGGTCCATCAGGCACAGAGGGCTACCGATTATTATGCTTTATAAAATGTTGTAGTGCCAAAGGGATAGAGATTTGTATCATTTTCATGCCTAGCATAGTAGTCAGAGGGGCCATGTCTCCTCCAGCAGTTCCATTTGTACCACCTCCTCCTCCTCCTCCAGATTAGGGTGAGGGGGGAAGATAGAGCTGATTTTGTATTTTTCCATATATATTCTTGAGATCACATCATATATCTGGATCCTTCTAAGATCATTTTTTGTATGATGACACTTTATCCATGTATATTTGATTCTTTCTGACATGCTAATACTCTGATACTCTTTGTGCAGACTTGTGCCATATCTTCGAGTTGTACTATGAGTTGATATATTTATCGGATGCAATTGTTTCTGATTCTGACACATTTTTATGAGTTCTCTTTCCTTTGATTTAGATGTTATTTCACATGTGACTAGATTTATCTTGGTCTTTAGATGAGTTAGATTGTAGATGATGACATCATTTATGTATTTGGAATTATCACTGATATAAATATGTTTCAAATGATACTATGTGAATATGAAAAATGTATGTTTTTGAGTTTTCCTTATGCAAGTAAAAATGTATGGATGCATTTAGGATGTAGAAATAAATATAATGCATAAATTCTTTATTTTAGTATTTTTCTTCTGTCTCATTTTATGAATGCAGAATGTATGTTTATGGATGTGCAACAATATGAATATCAGTAAAACTAAATTGATGTAATTAACTTGGATTTAGAAGAAAATTGAAATCATTTTGAGCTCAAATTCCTTATGCTTTTGTTTCTTTCAAAATGCATCATGCAATCTCTAAATGCATCTACATGCAAACTCTTTAGGACTTGTCACTGATTTCTAGATATTGTCTCATTTTTACCATCATTGGGCTCTTGTCGGAATGGATACCACCTGATTGTACAACCATCACTAATACCCACTGATATTATGAAAGTATAAATACTATGTTTATTGGATGAAATGTCGGAAATAGACATAGGCATCAAGGTATAGAAGCCAAGATAGCAACCTAGTCACCTTCCTTTTAATATATCAAAATCTATGTAAGGTAAGATATTGGACCCGCAATGACCTTGAAAATTAATATCCTTGGTTACATTATGCTTCGTATACCCTAGTGAGAATTTGGGTTTAGAAAACAAACAAGGAAATTGTTTCAACCTCACCCTAGTTTACAAATAACAAAGATCAAGATATATGCGGCTATCCACTCATGGTGGCAGCTCTTACCATAAACATCCAAGCTAGGTGAAATTTATAGGATCTTTTGGAACAATCACCATACATAGAAAATCAAGAAAACATTATGCCCTTGTCCCTGTGACTCTTTGTCTTTGCGTAGACATCATGGAGTAACTCGGAAGACATAACAACTATCAATTGTGAATCAATCAAAGAAAACTTATAACTGCTTAGATGCCCATAACATCATCGGAACATAAAAGAATCATAATGAAACCAAGATCAAACTGTGTTTAAGTAGTATTGAGAAATACTATTGATTCATTTGTCAAGCCTAGTAGAGATTCATCAATAAAAAATTTGGAATTTAAGCAATAGGTATTTCATGTCTATGTATAACCTTGTCTCTGTTTGCAATCCACTGTAGGTCTTAGGAACACTGTTTGTGTCAGATAGGTGGTTCATGAAAGATGCACCCTTGTTTCATGAAAAGGCCATTTTGGTGTAAGTATTGAGAAGCATTGTGTCACAAGACAAACCATCCTATGAAGACCTAGCAGATGCAACCTAAAATGCTAGCAAAGATGCCCCTAGGGCAGAATGATTTGTTCCCTAAGACAAAAATGCAGACAAACCCCAAGCAAGGATAGGATATTTGTGAGAAAACAAAGCCAGCCCATAGCACATGTGTAATCGTGAAGGCCCAGTATTAGCAATGTATTGATAGATAGAGCACAGAATAAAAGTGACGCCTGATTGCCAGGTTTTCACCACTTGAAAAAACTTTTTCATTCTTTTTGCTACCAGGATGCTCGTTTTACCAGGTTTTCATCAAGGCACTTTTCTCTTTTTCAATTTTTTTTCTCTTTTGCTTGTTTTGAATGTTTGTGATAGTATCAAGGTGCCTTTTTGCCAGATTTTCACCAAGCATACCTTTTTTTTAGGACTTTTTCCACTATTTTTGGATTTCTTCAGGATCAATTTTTCTAATTTTTTTGGTATTTTCTAAGATTTTTAATGTACAGGCTCTGTCAGCCGAATATTAAGCATAGAACCACTTCAAATGTAGAGTATTGATAGGATCTGGAAGAACATCTCCCTCAGGTGTAGCTAGTTGATAGGCTCCAGTCCCAAAAGTAGCAGTGATAACATAAGGTCCCAGTAAGTTAGGTTCAAACTTCCCTTTTTGTTATTTGTTAGGCTGGTTTTTAGGATTCTCTTTTAGGATGAGATCCCCAACCTAAAATTGTCATGGTTTGACCTTTTTATTATATCCTTTAGACATTCATGCTTGGTACACTTTTAGGTGATTGAACACCTGTTTCCTGCACTCATCAAGTAAGTCTAAAGAATTCACCCGATCAATGTGGTATTGTTCATCAGTAACAAGACCTTGTAAAGATATCTGCAAAGATGGGATTTCAACCTCAATAGGTAGTACTGCTTCAGCATCATAGACTAGGGAAAATGATGTGGCTCCAGTTGGTGTTCGGATGCTTGTTCTGTAGGCCCAAAGTGTCAGATTTAGTTGTAAATGCCAGTCTCTGCCAGAATTACTCACAGTTTTGTGTAGGATCTTGAGAATATTCTTGTTAGATGCCTCAACCTGTCCATTACCTTGAGGATAATAGATTGAGGAGAAATGTTGAGTGATGTGGAACTATTCGTAAAGGTCATCAATGTCTTGATTTTTAAATTGGACCCCATTGTCTATTACAATTGAAGAGGGTATCCCATATCTATAGATAATGTAGTTCAAGATGAACATAGCCACCTATTTTCCAGTGGCTTTGATTAGCGGCATGGCCTCAACCCACTTTGTGAAATACTCAATGACCGTAATGATGAACTTATGTCCATTTTAAGAATTAGGATATATTTGTCCAACCAAGTCAAAGGCCCACTGCTGAAATGGCCAATGTGTTATGAAAGGTATAAGTTCTCTGGCAGGAGCATGGATGAAATTTCCATGTGTATGGCATTTGTGACATATTTTGGAAAAATGAATAACATATTTTTCCATTGTAAGTCAGTAATAGCCTACTCTAAGTAGTTTCTTTGCTAGTGAAAATTTGTTTCAATGTGATCCACATACACCCTCGTGGACTTCTTTTAATGTGTGATCTGACTCTTCATGTTCTAAACATCTAAGAAGTGTACCATTGAGACCTCATCAATATAAGTTATTAGTTATGAGAACATAACACGATGTTGTCCTAATCAAGGATCGCTTTTCATTCCTGGATAGATCATTGGGAATAGTTTGGTCAGTTAAGTAAGCAATGATTTTAGCATACTGAGATTGGTCTGGGGTATTCAAAGCACAAATTACTTGGTATTGAGGGGTATCAAAGGCTAGATAGGATAATTATTCCACCAAGAAGTCATAGCGGAATTGATGTTCCTCCAGTTGTAACATGGATTCCAATGTAGCCATAGCATCTACAGCTTTGTTCTCTATTCTGGGTATCTGCTGGAATGTGATGAAGACAAAGTACTTCTTTAAGTTATCAACCAGTTGCTTTTAGGGCATCAAATTCTCATCTTTCATCTGATAATCTCCATTGACTTGATTGATAATGAGCTAGGACTCACCGTACACATGTAACTCTACAATTTTCTATTCCATGGCAAGCTTAAGATCGTTTACCAATGCTTCATATTCAAAAATATTTTGGTGCATGGAAACATCAATTTGTAGGACTTGGCTATTTTTTAGCCTTGAGGAGTTACGAATAGAACCCCTACTCCAGAGCCTTGTTGTGTGAAAGAACCATCAAAGTACATCTTCCATGGATACTTAGTTAGATGCATAATTATTTCATCAGGGAATTCAATTCTCAAAGGTTCATCATCTTGGAGTGGCAAACCTGCTAATTGATCTATGAGGACTTGTCCTTTAATAGCCCTCCTGTCCACATACTCAATGTCAAATTCCCTTAGAATGAGGACCCACTTTTCTAGTCATTATGTTAATTTTGTTTTTCTTAGGAGGTACTTCAAAGGATCTATCTTTGCAATGAGCTGTATTGTATGTGATAGCATGTAATGTCTCAATTTTTGTGATGCAAAGACAACTGCTAAGCATGCTTTCTCAATAATGTTGTAATTGAGTTCATAGGAGACTAGTGTTCTACTGATGTAGTATATCTCTCTTTCTTTCTTGGTTTCATCCTCTTGTGCCAACAATACTCCCAGTGATGTGGTTGTAGCTGAAATGTACAGGAGTAATGGTTTTCCATGAATGGGTGCCATAAGAATAGGAGGAGTAGCCAGGTAATTTTTTAATTCTCTAAAGTTGGCTTCACAATGCTCATGCCACTTGAAAGTGACACCCTTATGTAGTAATTTGGTAAAGGGTTGTGCTATGTCAATAAGTTGTGACATGAACCTCCTGATTGATTGAAGTCTCCCTTGTAATGTTCTCATTTGATTAATGTTGTGTGGAGGAGTCATCTCTAGTATAGCCTTGACTTTACCAGGGTCTACCTCAATTCCTTTTGTTGAAACAATAAACCCTAGAAACTTTCCTGATTGGACCCCAAAGGCACATTTCTTGGGATTGAGCCTGAGTTGAAATTGCTCCATACGATCCAATATCTTCCGTAAGTCATTAATATGAGTACTTATTTCTTTTGATTTAGCTAAGGTATCATCCACATAATCTTCCATGTTTTTATGTATCATATCATTGAATATAGTGGTCATTGCTCTTTAATATGTGGCACCTACATTCTTTAACCCAAATGGCATAATGTTCCAACAAAAGGTTCCCCATGTGCATGTAAATGTGGTCTTTTCTTGATCTTTAGGAGAAATCTTAATCTGATTATAGACTGAGAAACCATCCATTAATGAGTACATCTAGTAGCCTGATGTGAGGTATATGATCATATCAATATTAGGTAGTGGAAAATCATCCTTAGGACATTCCTTGTTTAAGTCCCTAAAGTCTATACAAATCCTAATAGATTTATCTAATTTAGATACTGGGACCACATTAGAAATCCATCCTGCGTAAGCAATGACTCTGATGAATCCAGCTTTCAATAATTTCTCTAGCTCTACTTTTACTAGTAATGCAACATGAGGATGTAGTTTTCTGAGTTTTTGTTTCACAGTTTTAATCCCAAGAGCTATAGATAAATGGTGCATTATAAATTTAGGATCTAGTCCAGTCATATCTGTGTAAGACCATGCAAAGTTGATATTTTTCTCTTTCAGGAACTCAGTAAACTGTGTCTTCTCCTCATCTGACAAAGATTGTGCTAGGTGAACTATTTGAGGATCTTCAGCTGTGCCCAAGTTAACTGGTTGCATTGGTTCTATCAGAACTGAAGACCTCTCTTGAAAGTGCTCAGGGAGGATATCAATAATCTCATCTTTTAGTGCCTCTAAGATGTTTTCACCATTAGATACATCTTTTCTTTTTACTATTTTAGAATCTAACATTGCCACAACGTGGTTTTCATCGTCAGTTCTTTTTTTCTTTTTATTTTTCAAATTTTGATTGAGAAACTTGATATCCTCCTGTTTCATGTTCACGCTCCTTACATTGGTGTAAAAAAGGTAAGGTTCACAAGCATTTAGATAGAAAGCCAAAGTGTAGTCATTGGGGAAGTATAGGATACAATTAGGATCTGTATTAGTCCAATCAATTAGATCTGGGTTTATTAAAGACAAGGAGTCAGATCTTGGGAAGGATAGCATCGCATTAGCATCAAGACTATTAACTGACATGACATGTTCTATTAAGTTAATCTCTTCGATGTTTAGATCAATAAGATTTAGATCGTCATTATCGAAGTCATTGTTAGTTATATGTGGATCGAACTCTAGTGACTCATTGGTAGTTTATTCTTCTTCTTCATCTCTTTGTAGGAGGAGGCTCCTAGCTTGTCGCCTCTAAATTTCTTCTAGACCTAGGAGAACACCAGTATCTTAATCAATGATTGGGGCAAGGAATTCCTCCTCTGCTTCAGGAATATCAATACTATTAGGAGTGGTGTTAGAATGTTCTCTATGTGCAGATGGAGCTGCAAACATGTGAATTAGATCTATTTCAATGTCCTTTGTGACAATATATAGTTCATCCCACTCATAATCATGGGAGTCTGTTATCTCATCATCAGACCTGTTCAAGAATTCAGTAATAGTTACCTTATATACCCTTTTGGCCACCTGTAGATCAAAGTGTGGTAAATCAAGGACATGTGAAACTGTGACCAAATGCCCCCAGTTAGGATGTAAATCCTATGGTCAAGGTGTGTCTTTAGTAGCTATTGCGACTAATGGTACTGCTAGATTGTCTTCTGTTGTTTCTTCTATCTCTTGAATAGGAGTTTGTGTTAACAAAGGTACGCGAAGATCTTGTGGTACTTCAAAAATTGGTACATAAAATTCTCCTCAATATTTGGGATTCTCCATGCCAACATGTAATAATCTTTCATAGGACCATGGTTCTAGCTCTATTTCTTTTGTTTCATCACTCCCTTTGTTAGAAATTGGACTATTTCGTGAAGAAGGGTCTTTAGATTTATTGAAACCTAGTCCCATTTTTTCTTTGGTATCCCTGAATTCCATGTGTACAGGTTCAATGATTCCTTTTCCTTTATATCCCATTTGTTTGAGGAGATCATATCCTTTACCATACTTCTCTAGGGATATTTCCACATGTTTTACCTCAGCTTCTACCGACTCTCCCTTGTAAAGCCAGGCCAAGACCGCCTGTTCTTCTATGTTATCTAAAGAAGATGTGGATGCCTTAACCATGCCAGTTTCTTTACAGATTTTTGGAAATCGAGATGTAGTAGGTGTGAATGATGAGAAAGGTTTTCCATGGGATCTTGGTGATATTGGAAGTTCTGTCAATGACAGGGTCATCTCAAACTTGTATTCTCCCGTACCTGTTTCTTCAAGTTTTAAGGTCTTTCGACCAAAACTTTTCACCACTATGTCTTTGGTAGTCTTAGGAGAAATCTCATCTATAGCCTCCTTTTTATGTGGGACCTGTACACACTCAAGTGGTGCACTTCTCTAAACCATTGCTTCCAAGAGGATCCATGGATTGGAAACCTTGAGAAATCGGTTTAGAGCTCCCTAGGCATGGAGTGCAAGGCTATTTTGAGTATTGCTCT
>MU226784.1:443962-482367 GCA_018584345.1 Thuja plicata
AGGAGAGAGTTCTTCTTTTATAGGAAATGAGGGAAAATGGACCATGGAGATTAAGAGGCAAAAGATTTAATCAGTGGTGGAGCATCAAAGAGAAGCAATCCGTGTGCACAAGTCTCCTCCAATGAGAATGAAGTCTTGACTTTTGAGCCTCATGTGAGACAAAAAGGTCCTTTCTCCTTTTTATAAAATAAGAATAATGATTTATTTGTGCAACTTAGGATAAGAGGAAAGGTGAGGTATTTTTATTTAATAAAAGGGGAGGGAATTCCTTTTAAATAAATAAAGACTTAGGATAAAATGGTTAGCCCATAGAAAATAATCGAATAAATGACAAAGGTAGGATTTTATCAAGAATGAGCAATTGAGGATTTTAGCAAATAATTCTAGAAAGGGGCTAATAGTCTAGATGACCATTTTTAGATGATTATAGGACCATACTACTTGCCTTAATATTGTTGCAAGTATAATTGGCATCTGCAGGAATGGTCACTTCCACCCCATTATGTGGGAACTTGATACATTGGTGGAAGGTAGATGGTACAGCTTGCATTTCGTGAATCCAGGGTCTCCCTAAAAATATGTTGTAAGCTAGGGGTAGATCCAGAACTTGATATATGACATTCCTTTCAGCCAGCCCGACTATGATGGGTAGAACAATAAGACCTTTAGAGGATCTTTCTTCCTCTTCATAAGCTTTGATAGTGATTTTGATTCTAGAATCAATGGTCTATTTTGAGAGACCCAGTTTCCTGATGAGATTAAGGGTAAAAATATTCAATCCTGTGCCTCCATATATCAATACACATCTAACATGGGATTTATGAAAGAGGACTACAATATGAAGGGGTTGATTATGTGGATGTGTCAAATATTTATCATCTTCTTCAGAAAAAGAGAGGTAATGCGGTGCTGAAATGTGATTAATCATTGCTTGGAGTTTGTCTATATCAAGGTCCTTTGGTACATTTGTAGTATGTAGGGCTTGTTCCAGGATTTCCCTATGCACTGTGGATATTCTAAGAAACTCAAAAATAGAAATTTTAGTAGAGGTTTGTTGCAGTTGGTCCACCAAGTCATACTTTGCTGCAGGAATAGTAACCATTTGTCTTGCTATTGTTTTAGGAATAGTGGCAATGGGTACCTTGGGAGTTGTTGTTGGTTTTGATGATGAATTGGGTCCTTTGATCATGGCTTGTGCTTGGCTTCGGGTCACTGCATTTGATTGTGAAGATGTGCTTTGAACACCTTTGATAGTGACCACAATAATTGATTCAATTTTAATGTCTATCATATTGATCACATTATCATTTTTAGAGTAGGCATAGTTCACTTCATTTCCTTTTCCTTTAAATGTTTCCCCTTTGTTGTAGTTAGGGAACAACTTGTTAAATGTTGTATGATCTTCGTTAGTGGTGTGTCCTTCCACTTTGATCTTTCCTCCTTAAATAAGGTCTTGGATAACATGCTTGAGTTTAAGATAGTTGTTAGTCTTGTGTCCTTTTTTTTGTGAAAGACACAGTAAGAATTGTCATCCCACCACCTTGGTTTGACTTTCGGCTCCCATGGTTTGGAATCTGGGATTGTGAGAACTTTATTGTCTAATAGTGTCTTTAAAACAGTTTCAAGAGGTTCTCCCAAAGGAGTCAATTTTCTTTGAGGCTTGGAAGTCCATGGCCGACCCCTGTTATTCTCATTATTTTCTTTAGGTATGAAGGTTGTTACCTTGGCATCTTTGCTTGCTTGCATGCTATTTGTCAGGTTGAACACCTCAAGTTTAGGACTAATATTGGAGGCATCTACTACTCCATTGTTGAAAATTTTTTTGTTTTTCTTCCACCACTTAGGTTTGTTGTTGGAGTTGTTAGATTTTTTTTCACTTTGGAGAGTGATTTCTCCCTTTTTAACCATGACTTCTTCGATACAGATGGCATTTTTTATCATCCTGTCGAAGCTAGGGGAGTCTTGCATTTGCAATGCGTAGTTCAACTTAGGTAACAAGTTATTAACAAAGATTTCCATTTTTTTGGATTCGTGAATAGCTCTTGAATATCGTGCAAATATTTTCATCCACCTTTGTAGAAAGTGTGTAAAGGATTCACCATTCTTTTTTTTAGTGTTGCACAGATCCATCATAGTCACATCATGTTGTATATTATAGCAGTAATATTGGATAAACCATTGAATTAAATCCTCAATTTTTTTTACCTTAGGTGTAAGTTTTGAGAACCACTCCATGGCATTGCCTCCCAGACTGTCGGGAAAGAGTCGCAGGAGGTATGTAGGTTCATGCATGTATTCTATACTCAGAGTACAAAATTCTCTCACGTGGTCATCTAGATCGGTCTCTCCCATATATTTTTCATATTTTAGTCTTGTCATGTTAGGAGGAAATGGAACCATAGTAATACTCTTTTCAAAAGGAAATGGACAAATGAAGTCCAAAGAGTATTTCATCTTGGGTTTAGCCTTCTCATGTTTGAGATTCGCAAGCTCTGTTTGTATCAAGGTGAGTTGTTTGGCGAGAATAGCTATAGGAGTTGACACCTCCTTTTCTTTTAGTTGTTCAACATCATAATCCTTAGGTAATTTTACGCTAGTGGATGCTAGATGGAGAAAGTATTTCTCTTTATCTTCACCAATCATCCTTTCCAACGTCTTTTGGAATTTCTTGCTCTGTTTGAGTTTATTGTATTCTTCTTTAGTGATGTCTTCCTCACTGCCTGAATCAAACAAAGGATGGTCAAAGCGTGGTTTTTCTTCCTCATTTCTATCTTTGTGCTTTTATTTTTTATCATTGTCGTAGTCCTCAAAAGCCTTACTTCTTTCATGAGTGGTTCTTTCCATTTCTGGAGAGTCTAAATCGAATAGGGAACCATGATATGTTTCTCCTCCCTGAAAGTGTAGTGATCTTGGAAGCACTTCCAATACTTTAGGAGTGTACTATTTGTGTCTTGTGTCAACCATGTATTTGGATCTCAACTTTGTAAAAGTTTCCCGATAATGTCAAGTAGAGTCTCAAATCATTCAAGTGAGTGTTTCTAGGTAAAGTGTGTTGTTTGTGTTTTGGTGGAAGTAAATGATTCTAGCGTCAAAAGGTTAGAATGCCATGATAGTGAGTTGGGAATCAAGTTGTTTTGAAAAAGAAGATAGACCACACGTATTGAGACTAATTGTGATAAAATGATAGGACATGCAAGGTAGACGTTTGAAAAATAATTTTGACACAGAAATAGGGAGACTATAAAAGACAACAGGGACAAACTAAAGAGCCAAAAGGGTATCCAAATCTACTGAGGTTTTCTAAGAAACTAATCTGCAAGTGCCCACTGTCCTAGATGCGAGCCAGGAAATACAGTATGCAAGCTTATGATGATCTAGGATGCGATATTTAAACCTAGATGTGATGAAGTGTTGACCAACTATGATGTAGGATACCAGATACGAGCCAAGATACCAGATACGAGCTAGGAAACCCGGGATACGAGTTTCTAAGGTTCTGTCAGATTTTGTCAGTTTTGTCAATTTTGTTTTGAAAGTGTGTGAAGTTTGTTTGATCTATGATCATGTTCGAAGACTTGCTGGTGAGTGAAAAACACATGTAGATCAAGGATTGAATTTTGTTTCTTGTTTTGAATGATTTATTTTTTTAGTGATCTTTTAGACATATCAAGCAAATTTGCATTGTTAGGGGAACAGACACATCCTTATGCCATATTTTCTAGGTAGAGGATAAAAATCCTTGCTCGTTGACTTAGGTACACACTCAAATTATAATTATAATATGACCATCACCAAGAATGCAATGGCTCTAGTCATGATGCCATATTAGCCGACTCCAAATGCAAGCGAGAGCATGATATGATGAGTGTCTTAGGGAAATTACTTTTTTCCTTGCACAAGGATTATCACCCTTGTTGAGATGAATCAGGTAGTTTTGTCTATGAAGTTCGTTGTTTATGATGGGGCAATCCATTCGAAACCATCTCCCATAGAATTGCACAAGGAAAAATTGAGGCGTATAGCCCTATGAGTACTCAAATATGTGTAGTCTTGCAAGAAAGATTCAAACGGCTCTTCTCTACACATACCCAAGCATGTTCAAGGAATTATGTCAAAATTTTGAGAACAAAACCAACTCTGTCTTTCGAGGCTTTTCCCTATGAGGAAGAAATTATTTATAGTGAGTTGGAAGGGTTGGCGTAAAACCTTTCCTCACTTGGGTCATTCCCAAAATATTTTTTCCTCAATCGGCAGGCCCTCTACTGTTTAATAAACATACAAAGGATTGGCGAGCGTAGGATTTCTAGATTTTTTATTCTTCAAAAGAAGAAGAGCATACTCTCCTAGTCCATGTCATTTTCTCCCAAAACACTTCAGTCAGATGTTTATTCCCTCAATCTATTTCAGCTCGATTTAGATGTTCCTAATTTATGAAAACACAAGTGCTTGAAAGCAAAGTTTGATTGTTCTTTGACCTCAATTTTTTAGTGCTTTGCTTTTTCAATTACAAATCCCAAATTAGACATGAAGTTCATTTATCCCGCAAAAGTTAGGTGACTTGTGTTGTTCAGTTACTTTGCCAAAGAAAATTATACGGTGAAACTTGTTCAATTAATCCCACAAAGTTTAGTGATTTTCCTTGTTCAACTACTTTGCAAAAATGAATTAAAGGATGAGTTTTCTTTGTCTTGTTCAGTTACTCCATTTTCTTTCCAAGTTTTAAATCGATGTTTGATTTTCTAATTTTCCTCTAAAGGAAAAGAGCATACTTATCTAATCGATTTAACAAATGAGAAGAAAAGTGTTTTTAGTTTTAAAGAAAAAAATAAAATGGAGGTCAAAATAAGGGGATGACAACCTGAAAAACCACAAGTCAGTATTCATTTTCTCGCTATTTCAGCTCTGATATCAATTTGCAAACACAAGTTAGGTTGTTCAAAAGATCAAAAACCAAGCTTGTCAAAAAGTTAGAGGTTAGGCAATGGAGTATGCAAAGTTTTTAACTAGATACGATCTTAGAAATCTAGGATATGATGCAATTTACTAGATACAAGTCTCTGCTACCAGATATGATAGACTGCTGACCAGATGTGAGCCTATATTGGAAACAACTTAGGAAATCCTAGATGCGAGCCTAGATTTTTGCGATGCGAGGGCATATCCTAGATGTGAGCTTTTAAGACCATAAACGAGCCTGTACCTAAAATCCAGGAAGACAAATTAGTAAAAAACAAACTTGAAATGAGGTAAAATCTAGAATTGTTCCCCACGATGGGCACCAGAAATGTGTGTGTGAAATAGGGGACCTGTTATCTACAACATGACACTTCAATAGATCATTATATTAGTAGAAAAGCAAAAAAAACAAGGGTTTGAAGCTAAATACTAAAATCAATCTATTGCTTCCTATCTAGGAGTTTGAAGAATGCCATAATCATGCCCTTAGATTATGCACAAATTAGTGACATATACAACCTAAGAATGGAAAATTTGAATCAAAACTAATCTAAATGCTCACTAAACATGCATATTTGCTCTAAAAATGAAGATAATAACAATGCTTAATATCAAAACTACTATGCAATATGGATTTTCAATTAATCTAAACAGCATAAAAATGCTTTTCAATTCTAAAATTAAGGGCCATTTGAGCTCAAAAACTCATTCTATTTATAGAAGAACTGAGGAGAGAGAGGGGGACAAGGTTTATTAATGGAGGTGTAAAAACTATTAATGAGGTGTAAGAGGCATTAATTCCAAAGGCATTGATGAGGCATGGGCTTGAGAAATCTCCTTTAATAATGCATTAATAAGATCAATTAAGAGGCATGGTGAGGGGTGTAAGTCCAAGCTTGATAAAGTGGACTTAGAGGGAGCCAAGCTTGAGAAAGTTGACTTTCTCAAGTGTGTTGGATTGCTAATCACAAAATTAGTAATGTGACAACATTAGGAAGGGGGTTAAGATGGGATTTAAGATTAGGCTTAGGCTTAGCATGGGGGGAATAGGTTGGGATGGGTTTGAACCCAGGATTAAGGTGGTTGAGATAGGTTAGGTTAGGGTTAAGGGGAATATTAATGAAATGAATTATAATTAATATATTCATCCAAAAATAGGGAAATTAATTATTTAAGTCTTTGATTGCTTTAGATAATTAATTTGGACTATAGTCAATTAATTAGATTAATTTAGGCTAGAAGATAGGCTTTTTGCAAGTGATTAGATATAATAGGGATTTATTTAATTCCCTTTTAAGTTAATTACCTTAGCCAGGTATTGATTTGATTTTATTTGTATTGAATTGATTAGTTTTGATTGGCTAAGGTGATTAATAAAATTTAGTGATTAGATCACTTAGGAGATTAAATCTTATTTGAATGAATTATGTCAGTCAATTAAAGAGTTGTCTCGACATAATTGGGGGTATGATCACACTTAGGGAAAATATGGTCTATGATGAGAGTAGACCAAATCCAGGTGGTTACATTTGCCACATGATATATAAATAACTTTACTATCAATGAGTTTCCTAATCTTATAATGTAAAGCATGACATTTATTAGTATAGTGATTATGAAATCTATGATACAAACAAAAAGAAAGAGTCTTCAAGTATGGACTACATTTATTTTTGTGTTTAGTTTTAGTAATCATCTTAGCATGAAGGAGTTTAGGCAAAAGAACTTCTTGGTCAAATTCCTTCATAGGTTCATCATGTTTTGAAGTGTTATTTAAGATGTCTGTAACATTGATGTGTTGTTGAGGATTAAATCCCAATCCATAAGAATTCTCATGCCCCCCATTCTGTAAGGGCATTTGAATTCCATGTTTATGCTTACCACATCCTTGACCATGGAATCCTTGTTTAACTAGTAAATGATAACCAAGGCCATAATGAGAAGCCATATCAAAAGGAGTCAATGGAATTTCAGTAGTCACTATGTCATCATTAGTGGGTTTGACAAATTCATAGTGGGTAGAAGCAGCGAAAAAGTTATTACAAAGGGCATTAGAAGTAGAAACAAAATCTCATTGTTCAAACTCTCTTTGTTGCTTCATAAAATCAAGATTAGAAACCTTATACTCTTCAATAAAGGTAGGATTAAAATTGAGGGTTACCCAATCATCTCCAGGAAGAGCATTAGAGGAAGAAGGATTACTATTAGGAATAGGAGTATTGTGGGTTTGAATATTCAAACAAGGATTTGGCGCATCATCTGCATGAAGTCTATAGACCATGTTGTCATGAATAAACTTGACTTTACGGTGAAGGGTGGAAGGGAGATCATGCATCTCATGCAACCAAGGTCTACCCAAAATGAGGTTATAATTAAGAGGTCCAGGCATAACATGAAAATGAGTATTCAAGATGACCAAACCTACTTTCATACGTAAGGTAATGATGCCCAAAGCGTTCTTATAAATTTTATCAAAGCCACGTATAGGAGCATTATCAAGTTGAATAGTTGAAAGATCAGCTTTAATCACTTTGAGCATGTCCATGCCACAAATATTAAGCCCAGGTCCATTATCAATCAAGGTCCTACGAATGGTACTCTTATTGATAGTAATAGAAAACACAAGAGCATCATATTGATTTGTTACTTCTTTAGAAGGTAAATCCTTTTGAGTAAAGACAATGTCAGGAGGACCCGGGGTAGCATGCATGCACTGTAAGAAGGTATTGATGTTATCTTGACTAGGAGGTAGAGTGGGAAGATTTTCTAGAGCTTTTTAAAATTCTTCATGGTAGGTAGGTGAAGTTTAAAGAAGCTCACATAAAGAAAATTTTTCAAGGGTATAGCGTAATTGGTTTATCAAATCATACTCCTGGCTAGGAAGACGGGGTGGAGGAGGAAGAATGGGTTGAGAAGGTGGTAAATAAGTAGGAACCACTGGATTAGGTTGAGGGTTATTTCATGTATGATAGGCATGAGATATTGAATCTTGATCATTGAAAGACTCTAAAGACTCCATAGGTTTACCTTTGATAGTAATGCAAGGAAAACCTTTAATAGTCAACAAGGGTTTTGGATAAACCATGTTGTCTCAACACTACAAATCTCACAAGAAGGAAGAAAATAATACATCCTAGGAGGAGATGAGGTTGGATCTTTATTCTCCATAAGATCATCACTAAGAGGGAGATCATTAAGGGAATTCATATCATTCTCTACTAATACCTAATCACTAGAAGGAATCCCAAATGGAGATAAAGTATCTATAATGTCTTCTTCTTTCTCTAAAATGTCTGCATAAGGGGAGTGTGTTTTAGAAAAAGAGTCACCATCATGTATGAATATGTCATCCATTAATAAATCACCCTCTTGTATCAAAGCTTCTTCAAGTGAAGGGGATAAATCAATGCCTTTATCCAAGGGTTCATCCCAAAAAAGAGGATCATCCACAATGGATTCATGAGGAAGAGAGTAATCAATATCCAAATCCAAAGGTTTATCCCAAATAGGAGGATTATCATCCCTATCAATAAAGAACATTGTAGGAGCACCATAAATCCCTAAAACTTGATCCCTAAAGGGGAAAGAAGGTAAATTATATTCTAAAGTAGGCTCATAGAAAAGACATATATTAGGAGAAGAATTAACATCAATCCTTAACTCATCTCCATAAAGAGAAATATGATAAAGAGAAAGATTAAAGTCATCTTCTTCATCTAGTATATCCTTACAAGGTAATACAAGAGAGGACAAAGAAACATCACACACATGAAATAAATTCTTTCTAGGTATAACATCATGCAATGGTAAGGTAAGAGAAAGATGTTGTTTAATCCCAAAATTTATAGAAGGATGTTTGGAAAACACTTGAAACAAATTGTGCAACATGATAATGAGTAAATAAATACATAGAAAATAGATTTAAATATATCCAAATGCATTCAAATGAAATCTATAAGCATGAAAAATGTAAATGTTTTTGTATATTTAAAGAAATGTTGTAATTTTTTTATTTTTGACATATAAATGCAAGAGAATAAAAGAAATTTTCTTTTAAATGCATGTATGATCTAAAATCTAACACCAAAAAAGAAAGAGTTGTCTATCACGGGTTCACCAAAATGTAACATAAAAAGTAGGATGATGCCTTCTAATGTAAGGTATAAGATGTGGGAGATGAAATGGATGTTGTTACATTTGAATAGAATGTTTATTGAAATGTAAGGGGTAATTAAGATATTCCTTTTAACCTCAAATAAACAAAGGAAGGATCCAAATTGATTAACCCAAAAGGAAGGATCAATGCATAAATGAATCAATCTATTGGAAATGAGAGCAAAGAGGAAGACCTTAGATTCCATTTTATAGCAAAGAATGTGTGATAGATTTAGAGAAATTAAAAAATTTAGTTGAAATGAATAGCAGAAAAGTACTAACCTCAAAATGTTACAAATTTGAAGAATGCTATTTTCAGGGGTCTGCACTTAGTTTCTGGAAAATCTGCAACCTGATCAACAACAAAAATGCAGAGATGGACAAAACCTTGAAATATTTTTTCGATCTGGCATAGTTTCAATTTTGACCCTCAAGTCAACATCACCATTGACCCAGAATTTTTTATTCCAACCTAGGGAAGAATCGACCTTTGATTTTGACCTAGGGAAGAATCAAACTCTGATTCTGACCTAAAATCTCTGACAAAAAATCTTTTTTTAGATCCCGATAGTTCACCAAAAAGGGTATCCAAATCTGCACTCCAATTCATTGTTCTGAACCTGTCCCTGCAAGAAAAGTGGTTTGTTTGTTGGGGGGGGTTTCCTTGGATGTCAAACCCTAGTTTTGGAATTAACCTTATAATATAATTAAAATTGCATAAATAAACAAAGAAAATAGAACAATTCACCTTGCTTATGTAGAACCCCTTGTGGCGGATTCAAATCTGTGGATCCACAAGTATGTATGCACCAAATAGATGTAGAATATAGAATGTCGGATGTAGGATGTCAAAAATCAATTGATTATAGATCTTCAACACCAATCTTGAATGGATCTTGGAATAGTAAGAGGCTTGGAGGAATATGGATTGAGAAATCTTCAACAAGAGGGCTCCATATAGCTTGAGTCCTTCAATGGCTAATAATGGATCTCCTTGATGAATTGAATGCTTGAAAGTCTTTGAATGCTTGGATGCTTGAGTGTAGATGAATGCTTCAATATATATTTGTCTTTCTTCAAATCTTGCTTTTTATCTTTCACTTAGATTTTACTTCTTCAAGTCTTAGAGAAAATGAGAGGAGAAGACTTCCTTATATACAAATCTAGGACACAATCTTCTAGAAAGGCCTACATAGGAGAATTTAATTCCCATTATACCTATACCCATAGAAGTGGACCTACATTAAATATAATTTAAGAATCTTCATTTTGGAACCCAAAAAAGTTGGCCCAAAAGAAGGAAATGAACTTTTTCAAAGCCCGACATCCGGAAACCCCAAAAACTTGAAATCTGGACCTTGGGCCAAAAAAAGGTGAATTCTGACCTAGGTCAAGGTTTAGGTTGACCTTAACCTAGGTCAAGGTCAAGTTTTACCTTGACCTAGGTCAATTTTGAGGTCAACCTTGACCAAAAAAGGTTGATTTTGACCCTGACATAAAAAATCTCAGCTTTGCAGTTTAGGATGTCAGAAACAAGCCAGAGAAAAGTGGGAAATGGGGAAGAATAGGGGAGAAATCCATATCCAAGTTAGAGATCCATTCAAGGCACTTGAAATGAACCCAAACCACTTACTTGAAAGGCTAAACCATACCATAATGGAAGTGCTTCCATTTTTTGACTATACACTTTCATGGAATGATGCCCATGTTTATTAGATTCCAATCAAAACAATTACTTAAGAATCCTCAAATGGTGACAGTGCCAAAACAATGATTTTGATTAGATTAAAAAAATTCAAGGTTCATATGAATGCCTCCAATAATTATAAGAAAAGACTTCTAAATAATCATTCAATAAAATCCTATTGATTATCAACCCATAAATAGTCAAAGCATTACAAAATAATTGCAAGATTCAGAATTTTCTTGTATTCCCTATGACAGTCCATACACACAGCACCTCTTCCCGTACAATGGATTCTCAATTCATTAAAATACCATTCCTCAACTTCCCCAACCTCTTCTAATCGGTTAGAGGGATTAGTTTGAGGTGTTTAACTCTAAAAACCAACTTCCCCCCAAAACACCTAACTAGCCGTTACTTATTTGAATATTTAAACTTTGAAAATCAACTTAAAACTTATTAAACTTAAAAAATAAAAACTCATAAGGCTTTCAAACACCTATGAGACTTATTATAAGTACTTCTAAACCCCTAAATAACCCTTTGACTCCCTTGGACACTAATGGTCCACTTACAAGCAATTTGGGCCTTTAGGCCATGAACAAGCTCTTTACATTGAAATGTCATTTCATGACATTAAAAAATATTAAAGGTTCCAATATTTTGTAGTTGATATTCATAGGTGCTTTCTCTATATGCTTTACCCTTTGGTTCTCACTAAATTTCTTACAAGTCTTCATAGTTTTTTTGAATGTCTTTGGTGCCCCTACACCATATTGCGTCAAGAAGTCTTCAAAATTACAAGAAATCAACCTTTCATTGCTTCAAAACAGTGCAGTCCGTACAATCTGAATTTGAAACATAACCTCTCTCAACCTCTCATGATCTCTTTCCTTCTAAGGCTTTCATAGACATAAAACAACTCCCATAATTGATCTCAATTGATTGGGATTCTTCAACATGCAAGATTGTCTATTTTTTGACTTTTCCCTCTATGAGGAATCTAACCGTTACATTCCAAGTCTTTAAACACTCAAACTTATTTAATTGACTCCCTAGACTCTATGATTTCAAAATTTGTCCATGTAGGACCTTGACATAACATTAAATCCATTATTCTTCTCTAAGACTTAGCCATTAGCCTTCTATGCCTAATATTCCACCCTATGCACTCAAGTCCTATTACATAACTCATGCCTTTATACATTAGCCTTATTACATTGGATTATATCCAATTACATCTAAGACAAGAATTGGCTTCAAGCCATATTACAATTCACATATTGATCTTGTAGATAATTTATTCTTCATGAGCCAACCAAGTGACCCCTTTGCATGTCTTTGTTAGGGTGCCCTGCACCACGTTTAGTTCACCCAAAAGATGACTGAGAAGATGCATAAGAAATTTTAATTGTTTATTTCTTAATTTTTTTAATACGGTGTGTATATGTGTGTATATATACACACATACATGTATATATATACACATATGTGTATATATATATATACACATGTGTGTGTGTATACACACATGTATACACATATACATAACTCTAACACAACTCTAAATTTATTTTGTCATGTTCAATTCTATATGACACTTCTTAATACAAATTTGAGAGAAATTTGGCACTAGTAGGAGGTATAAATGGAACTCATGCATATTTAGTGAAATATTTTCTATTTCTTTCAATAGAAGTACCACGAGTTTAAATCTTCACAAGTTCTTAGATAGGGAGATCAAATACTCCTATTTTGGGAGATCCAATATTCCTTTTTTATTCATACTAATGGTTAAAGCATTAGGGAAATTCATTTTAGCCAAGGGAGAATAACTAGAAATGAATACAAATTATATGCAATGTGAAATCTATTATCCATTGCAAAATTTGTATAATATGAATTTTTTTACTGGGAAAATCATCTGTTAACAAAGCTAAGCCTATTCAAAATGGCCCTCTTAAATTATTTTTTATCATTTGGTCAGACCATATTAAATTTCATTTGGAATACCATTATTCATGTTGAAATTTGTATTACCAAAACTTTGATGTATAAGACTAGTAATTTTCCAAGTTTATAGGTATCCCTTTATTTTCTAAAGTTGGTAAGTCTATGTATTCAAAAAAGTTGTTCTCTTATAACCAATCAAATATTTCAACATGAAAGAGAAAATCACCATCTTTATCTAAAGAATTAATTGTTCTTGTTAAAGTAATTTTTCCCGCAACAATTTTGAATCTCTTTTACAACTACCTATGACATAAATAAAAATATGAGATTCGTTTACAAAAGAGATTTAGAGAAAAGAAAAATATAACATTGTTTATTTGAGATGAGACATACATTTTAAAAAAATGTTTGTATTGATTTAATAATTTAAATCACTCATCAAGATATTTGTTTGGGTGCCATATTATATGGGGAATGTTCTCACATCCTAAAGCAACATGGTGTACAATTATGTAAATATGTTGATACTAAGGACAGACATAGAGATTTTTACTAAATGAATATTTCATTTGGTTTGCACATATGGAATTTCATTATATAGAATCATCATTATTAGTCATTTTAGTTGGGAGATTATTAATAGGGACGAACCTCTTTTTAAAGTAAGATTCATGGAATGGATATCCTTCTTCTAGAGAAATATTTGATCTACATAATGCCAAATTTGGTAGAAATGACAAGAAATTTGCATCTATTGGAAATACTCAGCTCCTTCAACCTGTTAGAACTTGCAAAATTTTACTAGGTCCCATGGATTTCTTTCCATGTCTCTGTAATTTTGTTTGGCCTCTGGCCTAAAGCCCTAAGTCTTAATGAGTCTAAATCATGAAAAAATCCTAAACCATCAAGACTTGTTCTAATTTCACATTACTTTTCCAAGCCACTGAGAATCTTTTTAAATCATGTGCATTTTTACTTTTCCTTTGTCGCGCAATCTCAGAACTAGATTGAATATGCTCTTTTCCTTTGGAGATTTTGCATGCACCATTGATCTGTTCATGTCCATGTTCTAATCGTGTGGTTGGCGCCGAGTTGCTAGATCAAGTTCAAGTTCAACCCTTTCTTCAGTGATTCAATGAGGGTCGTTGATCAAGTTCTTTCCATGAGATGGTCGGAGGGTTGGCAGGTGATCTCAAAAATAATTGGGCAAGTACAAGTATATTCAGAGATTCAACACTGATTGTAGATGTAGATTTCATCATGTAGTTAGCGCATGATCTTAGAGCAGACTCAAGGTTAAGTAAAGTATCTAGCGACCTAGAGATTACATTGTTGTGTGATCTCCAAATAGACTCAGAGTCGAGAAAGGTAAATCAAGTTCAAGTACAGTTTTTTCGAGATAGAATCATGGTCGTTTATTGAGTTCAAGATTTGTGGTCTACGCATGATCTCAAAATAAAGATCAAAGTCTTCTTTTCTTTCAGAGATCTAGCAATATACGTAGATCTTGTCTTGATTATATGGCGTTCACTTGATCTTGGAGTGGAACCAGGGTTAGAGAAATCATCTGGTGACTTGGAGATACAATAAATCGACTACCCAACGTTAAAGATGAGTTAGAGGATGATTTGTTTGTGGTTGATTAATTTCTGAGTAGGTTCTTTTTGATCGAACAACAAGCGTAAAGGCTTAAAGGCCAAAATTCACAAGATCTAATGTTTAAGGCATTGCACCATGATGACACCTGGAAGGATCTAATCTGTGTACCTGGGTAACTTAAATGAAATCAATGACTATGTTTTAAACTTATGAGGAGGCTTGATCTCGACCATCCGAGTCATTTTCCATGCAACCTGGGACCATTATAACCAAATTTCAAATATTTAAATCTTTGTTTCAGAGTGTTTCATGGAGGTGTACTTAGATCTTTATCTCAGAGCCATTAATGCTTCAATCTGATCTTGTGGATTGACATTGAACAATTGTTGAGTAGTGTAGGGACTGCAATTTGATATTGTCAAGATCCATTCAAGACCAGAGTTGATAGATAGAGGTTTCTAGATCAAGGGATAATTTCATATAGTGGTACTTGGTCTCTTCTACATTCATGTGAGCTTCTCTCTGTATCATGCCTTGGAATTTCTTTGACCTCGAGGTACTGCACTCACATCCAAGGAGTATGGCTATTATTTTTAGATCAGATTTGCATTGGGAAAGGAGAAAGATAGGGTTTCAACTTGATCACAGAATTAAGTTTCTTAAATTCTTGACATGATTGGTTGTAAACCCTAACCATAAATGGTCCAAAGCTTGTTGCATTCTTGTTCCTATAAAGGAATATTCAAGACCATTTAGAAAGGGCTGGAGAATTGCGAGAAATATTGAAAGCATTAGGCTTGTATTTGTTTCCATTCTAGGATATAGCAGATGTATTTCAGTTTGTATTGAGATAGAATAGAAATCTTATGATCTTTTGCATAGTATCCTATTTTGTATTTCCTTGTCACATTGATGTAGAAACCAGATTTCATCATACTTAATATAAGTTTTATCAGGTTTTAAGTCTCTCCTTTGTGTTATTTGTTGAGTTGTAAGTTTTCTGACTTACTGTATGAGTTTTTCTTATGCATATGTGTATTCCACAAGTATTTGATCTTAGATCAAATTAAAATGCTTTGGATATTACATTGGTTCTATTGGATTATCTACTTAAGGATCTTGTAGTGTGTAGTCTGAGAGATGTTATGTTTATGGCTTTGAACCTATGCCAAGAGGTTGAATCAGCTTTAGTATTGTATTTAGGAGTTTACCCAATGGATAAGGAACTGATATAAAGCAAGTATATTATTTGGAGGTATATGTCTAAGTGGTTTGGCTATATTTTGTCCCTAAACTTTAACCAAACTTATCACCAAAATTCATTACATTTACATTTGTTTTTGTCATCCCACCATGGTAGTGGAGAGTCAATGAATGCTAGGTTGGCATTTAGTACTTACTTTCCATTTATCTGTTGTTCAAATATAGAAGTAGAAGGTATTTTAAAGAGTTGAGTTTAGTCTGGATTAGGTGTACCCACCTTGGTTTTGTAGAGCCAGAAGTGCAGAGGGCATTCTTGTCCCTATAGTTGGTCGAGTTATATTACAAATATTTCACACTTGCAGCTAACCACTCCTAATATTAGTCTTAAGATATATTGGTTGCTTCTCAAAGTGTAACAAGTTTAAACACCAACAAAATGGCAACTTTATTGGGGACAATGTAGTAAATTTTCAAAACTAGCTAGTAAGTTGATCATTGGAAGCATATAGTTACTCAAGTTTTGTCCTTTATCATTAGTATATCTTGAGAGTTCTCTATTTGCAAATTATTCATATCAGTTAGTGTTGTGATCCCAAATTGTCTTGGGTGGTGACTCTGAGTATCTCTGCAGCAATGTTGAGTATTAAAAATCATTTTATCACACACTTTCCAATATGAGTTATAGAATTACTAGGTCTCGGTCAAAGAAACATTCTGATGAGTGATTGGGAGATGATTTCCTAACTACATCTAGAGCTGAGCAACTGAGAAAAGGAAAAGGTAATAGAAGATTCCCTCAAAATAAAAGATAAGAGGATTACAATTCTCCTAGTGAAAGAGAGGGGGAGGACTTTGACACTACTCTCCCAGATTCAGAAAATGTTGATGATGAAGTTAATGAATGGACAAGACATCTCCAAAAGAAAATGGCCATCACACAAAAAAGGAACAAAGAAAGAGAAGATGAGAAAAGGCAAAATATGATCATGATTGAGCAATTGAAAATGAAACTACAAAACTAAGAGGCCATAAAATATGTTGGAGAGCCTGGGAGATTTGAAGAGGAACATGTCATTCGTTAGGTAGTTGATCATCAAGGCCCTAAAGATAAGGGAAAGAAAGGAATGGCAAGGGTTTCAATAAATGAACCCAAAAATCTCAAAGCTCTAGTTGATCAAATGTCTAAATTAGATATTGATCTTGAAAAATCTAAAAGGGAGAAAGAAATCATGGCTAAAATGCTTGAGAAGGCACAAGTTGATGCTGCTACTCTAGAAATGAAGAAGAAAGTTGATTTTCTCATACAATATTATAGGTTTTCTCACCCTGGTGTAGAAGGATCTACAACATCAAATGCTAAGGCCTCTTCTTCTCAAGATAATACTTCATCTCAGGGAAGACCCACTCATGTAGAAAGGTAGAAGCAATTTTCTTTCCATAACATCTTTGGTTATCTTAATGTAGTTCCAAGTGAACTTAGAGATAAAATTCCCAAATTTGCTGGGAATAATGTAATCACATGTGAAGAACACTTGAAAAAAATTACTAACATGATGGATGATTGTGAGATTATGCATGAGGGTGTATTAATGAAACTTTGTGTTTAGTCTTTAGCAGAGGATACTAGGGATTTGTTCAGAGGGTTACCCTATAATTCTATAGGGTCAATGGATGAATTAATTGATTGATTTAAAGAAAAATATGGTGATAAGACCAATGGGGGATTCATGTTAAATGAATTCAACAATATTAAAAATAATCAAAATGAAGATGTTGTAGATATCAACATAAGGTTTTAAAGAGCTATGCACAAATTTTTCCAAGTTTTGAGACTTGATGACAAAATTTGTTTAGCCACTTATCTTAATGTATTTGATTGTAAGATGGGATACCTCTTAATAGAAAACAATCCAAGGACTATAAGAGAATCTTATAAAATAGCTTTCAATATGGAAACCAATAGGAGGGTATTCAGGAAAATGGGTAGAAGAGATGATGGGAAGCCTGCTAGGAAGGAATCAGACAGAATTTCAAATGCCAAACCTAAAGAGGAGGTCAATATGAAGCAGATCTTAAATGTTATAAATGACCTAAAGCCAGGAGAGAGTAAGAATCCAAGAGCTCCAAACAATAATAGGCCATCCTATAATAATTTCAATCAGTATCCTAGGATGTATAACTACTCATATAGTACCCAATTTAAAGATGGGAAACCTACTATCCTACAAAGGAAAGATAGATCTGGTGATAGGATTCCTGATCCTCTTCAGAAAAATTCAGCTAACATGTGTAGTGAGGATTATAGGTGTGAAGATTGTGAATGCCCACATAACCCTACCAGTTGTTTTGTTGCTTTAAAGATGTATCTAAGTAAGACCCAATAAGAAAGAGAAGATGAGGAAGAACTATATGATGATGTTGGGAATACAATGGCTTATGCAAACTATAAAAGTGAAGAATCTGATGACCAAGGTAAAAATCAGGAGTTCTCTTCATTAGATGAAGAGGAATCTGATGATCAGGATATGCTTTCATCTGACGAAAAGGAAGAAGACATTGATAAAATAAGGTGTAATGTTACAAGGGGAAAAGATCCTTTTATGGAAAGAAGGCCTTTAGATTTAGAAAGGGCTTGAATCATAGAAAACCTGGTTAATCAAGCATATAGTAAGTATAATTTAAGGAATAGGACATTTGGTAATCTAGATGGCAGATCACCTAGCATGTTTATTACAAATACAAAAACAAGCTCTAAGTAGACACCAGAGAAAGAAAAAATTGTTGAAGATGTGAAAAGGATAAAGGTAAGAACTGGAGATAAACTAAGTAATCCAAGTATTGTCCATAATATTAAAGCAAAGACCCTAAGGGTAGATGCTTCTTCTATTCAAAAAGATGCTAAAAGAGTTCAGCCCAGTTTGGCTACTCAAAATGAGGATAGAAGTATAGTAACTATCAGGCAAGATATTTTTGAAATCAAGTATACTCTTGTTGACATGGGACAAATGCTTTCACAAATGAAAGTTAGGGTTCCATTTTTAGAAATGATGAGAATTCATGAGCACAAGGAGATAGCTTTGACATGACTGAATAGTGTTTCTACCACAAGAGCCTTGAGATTAGAAATAGATGAGAAGAAAAGGGACAGTAAGGAGAAATTTGATATAAAGGGAAAAGAATCAGATGATATTATTTCTAAGATCCCTCAGATCTTCTTCAATACAAATCATGTCACTCCTCCTTTGGGAGTTGTGGACCCCTTTTTCTTAATATTGGTTATTAATGGCAAGATGCTTAAGAATTGCATGATTGATTCAGGAGCATCTAATATAGTCATGCCTGTAGAAATAATGAAATCAATGGGATTGAAGGTAGATACTCCTCATGGGAGATGTCAAGAAATGGATTCAAGAGAAGTTCCTTTCATAGGTACTATTAAGGCTTTACCTTATACACTTGCTAAATTTCTAGAAAAGATACTAACAATGAGTGTTCTAGTATTTGACATACCACCTCAATGCGGAATATTGTTATCAAGGAAATGGAGTGCCTCAATGGGAGTAAGTATCTAGTGTGATCTGTCCTTTGTAACATTTAACATAGCTGGTAAAAATGTCAAGGTATCTAGAGAAATCAGAACTCCCCATATGATTGAGGAGAGTGAAGATGAAGCAATGAATTATTTCTTGGATACTGACATTGGATCCTTTCAAGTGCGAAACAATAAGGCTGAGGGATATGTCCAACACATACTACTGTCATAGAAGAAGGAAAATCTTACAGATAAGACTGACTTATGGACAATGTATTTTTATGGTGCAAGCTCAAAGGAAGGAGCTAGTGCAAGAGTGTTACTAATAGCTCCTAGTAGTAAGACATAAAAGTTCTCATTTTCTCTATTGTTCACCTACACTAATAACATTGTAGAATATGAGAATTTATTAATAGAATTGAGGTTAGCCTCAAGATATAAGATAAGATGTTTTAGAGTCATTGGAGACTCTGATTTGGTTATCTCTCAAATAATATCCAAGTATGCTTCAAAGAATCAGAGGCTAAAACAATATAGGAATGTTTTTTGGGATGAAATAGAAAATGTTCATGCATTTTGCATCGATTGGATGGACAAGAGTCAGAAAAAGATGGCATACTTACTAGCTAATATTTCTTTGAGGCCTGAAGACATTACTTTTGCAGGGATCTCTAAAATAGAGGTTCAATCTAGGTCATCTATTCCAAACAATGTTGAAAGTTGGGTGGTCTTTGATGAGGACAAGGATATTTTGAGATTCCTATCTTGTGAATCTAACTCTGGAAACAAAGCGATGGAATTTAATTATTTTGTTGAGACCCTAGATGGAAAAAAAATATTCTTCAAAGGGAGCTTCTCCAACTAAAATCAAATAAGGTTCCCAAAGGTTTGGTTGTACTTGAGAGAGCCTTTGATAATAAGAACATGCCTTTCTTTGCAAACACTCTAAACAAACCTGAGGATTTGGAGGAGATTAAGTTGGGGACAGATCAAGCTCCTAAAAGGGTGTATATTGGTAGGAAGTTATCCCCCAAGCTTAGAGACTAATTGGTAGATCTTCTCAGAAAATATAGATATATTTTTGCATGGTCTTATGATGACTTGAAAGCATACAGAGAAGATCTTTTCCAACATGAGATTCTATTAAAAGAAGGCACTAAGAATTTCAAAAAAAAGTTGAGACCTATTAATCCCACTCTTACACCCAAGATACAGGAAGAATTAAAAAAGATGATGGATGGTGGGATCATAAAGCCTATAAGGAGTTCAACATGGGTATTCAATTTGGTACCATTCAAGAAGAAAAATGGAGACATCAGACTATGTGTAGACTTTAGAAACTTAAATGTTAACTCTTTGAAGGACAATTATGGATTGCCCAACATGGAAGAAATGTTACAAAGAGTCACTAGGTCTGAGTTGATGTCCATGTTAGATTTCTTTTCAGGGTATAATCAGGTCAAGGTAAAGGAATCTGAACAGTTCATGACTACATTCACCACACCTTGGGGAACTTATGTGTATGTCAGGATCTCTTTGGTCTGACAAATGCGAGAGCTACTTTCCAAAGAGAAATGGATGTGGCTTTTTCAGATTTTATAAACAAGTTTTTGGCAATCTATCAAGATGATCTTACTGCTTATTCAGAAAAAGAAGATCAACATTGTGATCATCTTGAATAAATCTTTGTAAGAGCACAAGAATATGGGGTTTTGTTTAACCCAAAGAAGTGTGTATTTGGGGTAACAGAGAGAAATATTTTAGGACACGTTGTCTCTAAAGATGGAGTTAGAATTGACCCGAAAATGGCAAGTGCAATTGATAAATTCCCTCAGCCCAAGAATGTCAAGGGCATTCAATCCATCTTTGGTCAGATAAACTTCTTAAGGAGGTTTGTTACAAATTTTGCAGAGACTAGTTTGCCAATCTCAAAGGTGATGAAGAAAGGAGCCAAGGTGAAGTGGACACAAGAAACATGTAAAGATTTTTTAGATATCAAGCAAGCTATTAAAGATGCTCCTATTTTGAGAACCCCTTATTATAGTAAGCTATTTCAATTTTTCTCCTTTGCTTCATATAATACTATTATTGCAGTATTATTGCAGAAGAACTCAGAGGGCTATGAACAACCCATTTCCTTTTTCAGTAATTCTTTACAAGGAACAAACATAAAATATGATATCGTGGAGAAACGAGCATATGATTTGGTCAAGGTTATTAAAGCATTTAGATTCTATTTGGTAGGAGAAACCATAATTGCTTGTGTGCCAAGTGCTGCTATAAAAGATATTTTAGTCCAATAAGAGGTCTCAGGGAGGAGATGTAGATGGATCAAATAGATCCAAGAGTTTAATATTGACATTCATATCACCAAATTGGTAAGAGGTATAGGACTTTCTAAACTCATGGCTCAAACCAATTTAGATGCAAATCATATTGATATGCTAGAAGAGGAGAAAATACATTATATTTATCATATGGACTAGTCTGATTGGTATAAGGACATCATTGGATACTTACAGAAGATGGTACTTCCCTCTAACATGGCTGAAAACAAAAGGAGAAAAGTCAAATTGCATGCTCTCAAGTATGCAATAATTCAAGGACAACTATGGTGGAGGAGCAATGAAGGAGTATTGCTCAAGTCTATAGATCATGACAGATCTGAGAATCTCTTGAAAGAAATGCATGATGGTGCATGTGGTGACCATCACAAGGCTAAAAATACTATCCATAAGATTATCAGATATGGTTTTTTGATGAAGGGTACTCCCTTATTAACACAAACACACAACAAAATCGAGAATAACAAGATTTGCAAAGACAAGAAATGGGCCTTCTATTATCCACCATGAAATTAAATTACAATATTCTAAAATATAACATGCAACTTTAGAAATGCAACATGCACAGCAACATGGGCATTTTATTACAATAATTTGCAAGCCAGAGCCACCAGTTGCATAACCCATAACTACCCTAGACAACCCTACAAGCCTTCAATATATAGGCAAATTTAACCGCCCAAGAAGATTCTAGAAATTAAACCCTAAAGTTTGAGGCCGAACATCCCTACGATATTATTATTTAGTTTTATTACATAAGAGTAGGCCCAAACAACTTCAGAACCCAAAATGAAATTTGAAGAAACTTTAACATTTTCAAGTTCAGGTAGCGCAACTTTGGGAGACCAAAACTCATCAACTGTTGACCTGATGCACCATCATAACCCCATTTAAGAAATGCCACAAAGTTCTCTATAGTTCCTAACTCAGGAAAGCCTTGTTAGCCAAGGTTTCAACCCCATTAGGAGCCTCTAAAGTGTTTTAAAATGAGTTCAAAGTTTCTGTACACTGCTACCAATACCAAAAATATCCAATCTCTGGCAATGAAACTTTACTTGAAGGCTGATACAATAAAAGTGAACCTCCATGGAAGAAAATAGAACATTCTGAGCTCAAACAAAAAAATTACTAAAAATAGTAACTTTCCAGAAATAGTAACTCTTCACAAAATAGCCCTTATTGAAAAGAAACCAGAAAATATTTTTGGGTGATGTAAGATTTCTCTTACACCCAGTCTGCTCCTATATCAGACACCCAAGGTAATTTGAGAAGTGACCCAGTCATGTCTTAGGTGGTTAAAGGAAAACCAAGATGGTTAACCTCCTCCCTTGATAGGCATGATGAATCTTCTACAAGTCATCCTTTCCATTTGACCAAATATTCTTCATATGTCATGTACCTTGTGCTTTTGCCAACACAACTGTCCAAAATTTCTTCAATCTCCTCTATAGCTAAAGCAGGTGCTGGAATATTCCATTGTTCTTCTATGATCTAATCCTCAACAGCTCCCTCATGATATTGATGGGTTTTCTGGGGTCTATTTCTAGAGAGTTAGCCTAACTCTGCTCTAAGGTCTCTTTCTAAGACCTTATAGGGTATTTTAAACCCTAACCCAAGGGCAGTCACTAAGATATTCACCTCTCACTCAAGACCCAGTTCCCCACCAACAATTTATCTCTCCATGCTCACTGAACCTACAAGGGTAGATTCATTCTCTTGGCTGAACCAACTCATTCAGCCAACACTCTCCCAACATATTCTTTCACTTTTCTTCCCTCACTGGAGTATCACCAAGCTCACCTAGGGTAAGAAATACACTTTCATATGCAACACCTCTCTTGCAAAAATAAAAGATAAAACTAAGTACAAGGACTCCTCTCAAATTCTATCCAGGCACATGCTTCTCACCATGGATTCAAGAACCTCGAGGAGCCATGAAATATTACTACCCAAAATGGGCCACAAACTCACAACTTGAAAAAACAAACAAACTAATCTACTTGCACTTGAAACAAACAATGAAACTTCAAAGGTAGGCTAAGAACACACACTGCAACTTTTATTAACTTCTTCTATCTCTATGAAAAACATACATCCCTATTTTGAAACAATATGCAACCAGGTATATATCCTCCACTCTCCAACAACTTTCAACAACTTTCACCAACCTCATGAATGCAGGCATGGGCGATCATTAAGCAACCTCCCATCACTTTGAATAGGTGTCACTATTCATTAAAGACAAAGCGACACGTAATGAGCTGTTACAATTGACTAGGCTGGTCAAAAAAGACAAAGATGTGATTTCTGGGTCGTTAACTTACATTACCGAGCATTAGTGTCGACTATATCAAGCATCACTGTCAAGTGTCAGTACGAACAGAACATCAACACCGAGCGTTAGTTAGTAACCCCAAGCAATCATCACCGAGAAAACATCCCTGAGTGATATAGTGCAACCCAAGCGACATCATTGAGAAAACATCCCCGAGTGATATAGTGGAACCCGAGTGACATCACTGAGTGGCCTGAGCAGCATCCCCAAGCAACATAGTGTAACCCAAGCACTAGTACAGCCTAAACACCAATGTAAACCAAGCACTTCATCTTAGTGTTTTTTCACCTCCTTTGGTTGATAGAGTCTTAGTTGGATTTCTAGAGGTTTACAAACTACCTCAACACACTCTAAACTTAAAAACAAATAGTTTAAACAACTATGGTGTTTGTTCACCAAATTGACCTCAGTCATTACAAAAGTGGTAGAACAAAACACCTTACAAACAAATTTCAAACCCAAAATGCTTTCTAACCTAGGTTCTCCTGCACCATACTCCCCCGAATGAGAGAAATCAAATTGCAGGTGATTGGATCAAGTCAGGATCGATGCCTAACTTCTTGAAATCAGTCTCTTGCACCATTTTCACCTCTAAATCATCTTTTCCTTGCCACTTGACCATATATTCCATGTAGGTCTGCCTTCTAGTCTGCTTGGCAACTCTTTAATTTGAAATCTTCTTGGACTTTGGTTTCGGTGCAACTGGAAGTTTTAGTGCTTTGAGGTCTTTGGTGTCTGCATCTAGATCATGACCTCCTTCTAGAATTGGTCCCTTATAGGACACCAAATCTGCCACATTGAAAATTGGATATAATCCTATGTCTATAGGAAGATCAACTTTATAAGCATTAGACCCATACTTTGCCAAAATTGTGCAAGGGCCTATCTTCCTCATATGAAGCTTACTTGAAACTCCTTTTTTCAGCCTTGCTTTGTTTAGGTGCACCATGACTAAATCTCCAACTTGAAATTGAGCATCTCTTTTCTTGGCATCTACCTTCTTCTTTGTGTGAGTTGTACTCTCCACTAATGCTTTCTTCACTGCATCATGGACTTCTTTCCTGGATTCATAAAAATCTTCAAGATACCCACTCTTCTTTGCATTGCTTCCAAGATCCCTAAATTCACATATACCCCTGGGATGAATCCCATATACTATTTCAAAAGGGCTCTTTCCAGTGGATCTATTGACTGCATCATTATAGGAAAATTCTGCTTGAGCAAGTAACTAATCCCATGATTATCCATATTCTTTTGTCAGACATCTCAACAGATTTCTTAAACTTTGGTTCACCACTTCAGTCTGACCATCAGTCTGTGGATGATATGTCGAGATAAAGGAAATATTAGTACAAAGCTTATGCCAAAAGGTTTACCAAAATTGACTCATAAACTTAGAGTCTTGGTTTGATACAATACTCAAAGGCAATCCATGTATCCTTACTACTTCTCTAAAGAATATATTTTCTATGTAACATGCGTCATGTGTGGTTTTACATGGCACAAAGTGAGCCATCTTGTTGAATCTATCCACAATCAAAAATATATTGTCCATTCCTTGCTTGGTCTTCGAAAGTCACACTACAAAATCCATAATGAGGCGTTCCCAAGGTCTATTTGGTATGGGAAGGGGCAGATACAATCCTGCATTGCATGAAATTCCTTTTGCCTTTTTTCAGACTATACAAGTCTCTACATATCTCTGGACATCCCTACTCATTTTACGCCAATAGTAATACCTTTTCACCAATTCTAGAGTTTTATTCAACCCAAAATGTCCACTTAATGAACCATTATGCTTCTCTTGTACTAGGTTCTCTCTCATTGAACCTCTTGTTACACAAATTTGTCCTCCTTTCAACAAAATACCTTCTTGAAGCATATACTCAGAGTACTCACTATGAAAATGATTTTAAAAATCTTGACATACCTTGTATGCTGTTGAAAAGTCTTCATCTGCTGGATACAAATCCTTGAAGCTTTCTATGCCAATGCTTCTTAACTAAAATTCTTGTACCGTGAGTGAGCTTCTACTCGATGCATCTTCTACCTTATTTTGTACTCCCTTCTTATGCTTTGTGATGAAGGTGTAGGCTTGGATATACTCCACCCATTTCATATGCTTGTGGCTTATTTTATCCTGTGAATTTGAAAAACTTAAAGACTGGTTGTCAGTAAAGACTACAAATTCTTTAGGAAGGAGATAATGTCTCCATTTTCTTAGTGCTTGCACTAATGCATACAATTCCAAATCATATGAGGAATACTCCCTCTTTGCATCACTGATTTTTCACTGTGAAAAGATACTAGCTTTCCTTCTTGACTCAAAATTGTACCAACAACAATATTACTAGCATCACACTCCACAATAAACAACTTCTCAAAACTTGGAAGTGTCAATATCGGTTGAATTTATATCCTCTTCTTCAGATTCTCAAATCCTTTATCAGCATGCTCATTCCATTGGAACTTGGCTTTCATACCTCCTTTTATGGTATCTAAAATGGTGCACTGATTTCACTAAACTACCTGATAAAATTCCTATAGAACTGTGCTAATCAATGGAAGCTTCTTACTTCTGTAGTTGACTTTGGTGTAGGCCATTTCAAGATTTCTTCCACCTTTCTTGTATCCATCTTCAAGTTATCCTCTGAGATAACAAAACCTAAGTATACTAACTCTTGTTTCATGAACTCACTCTTTTCCAAGTTGATTATCAACTTCTCCTCATGCAATCTTTGCATTACCATTTGTAGATGTCTAAGATGATCCTCTTTTGTTTTTTTGAACACTAGGATGTCATCTAAGTACACTACAACCCATTTTCTAATGAATTCCTTCAAAACCTCATTCATCAATCTCATAAATGTTCTTGGGGCATTTGACAACCCAAAATGCATAACAAGGCATTCATAAAGTCCTTCGGTAATCTTAAAAATAGTCTTCCACTCATCTCCACCTTTGATTCTTATCTGATGATATCCACTCTTAAAATCTATCTTGGAGTAATATATAGTTCCACCAAGAATTTCCATCAAATATTCTATCCTCAATATGGGGAACCTATATGGAATAGTGATCCTATTTATGATGCTAGAATTGGTACACAACCTCAAAGTACCATCTTTCTTTGGGGCTAGGACTGTGGGAAAAACACATGGACTTATACTTTTTCTAATCAACCCTTGGTCAGTTAGTTCTTGGATTTGGCTAGCAATTTTTGCATTTTGTTGTGGGGTCATTTTATAAGAAGCTTTGTTTGGAAGTGAGGCTCCTGGGATGAAGTCAATTTGATGACTATTAGACCTCTCAGGTGGTAGGGTAGCCAGTTGACCATCACTAACTATGATCTGGTATTGAGTTAACAACCTTTGGATCTCTAAAGGTAACTCATCTCTCTTATTACCCTCTTCATTCTTCGATTTCAAAAGAAAATCAAATCCCACTCCATTTTCTTCCTCCAATGTCTTCAAGAATTCCTTCTCACCGAACAACAATAGGTTACGACCCCCTTTCTTCACTTCACCTTCTTCCAATATTGACTATATCTTGAAAGTCACTCCATCTTTCTTAAAGGAATAGGAGTTCTTAACTCCATCATGCACTGCAGCTTGGTCAAACTGCCAAGGTCTACCCAATAATAGATGGCAAGCATCCATGGGCATGATATCACACAACACTTGGTCCATATCTCCCTATGGAAAAATCTACCCAAGCTTGTTCATTAACTAGTACATGTTGATCTTTATTCAACCAAGTAACCCTATAAGGATTAGTATGAGGAATCCTTTTTAACTTTAACTTTTCAATAGCTTCTAAAGAAACAATGTTATCAGTAGACCTGAATCTATGATAACTTTATAGACCTTACCAAGTACCTTCCATTTGAATTGAAACAAAGATCTTCTTTGGCATGGCTCTTCTTTGTTGGGTTCTTTGAGGAGTGCTCTGTGAATCATTATATTCTCTCCCATCTCACAATCTAGTGCAAGTTCTGTTGTCTTGCTTCTAGAAGACTCTTCTTGCACATAGTGGACTCTCTTCTCTCCTCCTTGTGATGTAGAACTCTTCTTAGGACACTGATATGCAGGATGCCCAAATTTTTGATAGTTGTAACACTTCATTGAAGAGAAATAAGATCCTCTTCCTTGGTTATTGGTTCTTCCTCTGGAACTATTTATTGGTTACATGATTCTCCTTGATTCTTAGTGAGTTTGGACTCAATCTGATTCTTAGCTTCAAAATTCCTTCCTCCATATCCTCCTCTATGACTTCTACTATCTCTTCCTCTTCCTTTGCTAGTTGAATCTTGCTTCTTTTTGAACTTCTCCTCTACCTGGAGGGCTAGCTAATAGCATTGGTGTATCGTCTTGGGGCTTAAGAGACTAATTTCCTCTTGGATACTCCACTTGAGACCATTCAGATACCTAGCTACTTTAAGGATTCCTTCTTCCATTACATGTGACCTTAAGCATAGCTTGCAAAACTTTTCTATGTAGGCACTAACTTCTAGGTCTTTCTGCCTCAAATTTTGTCTCTTCGTGTGCAACTGCACTTCATAATCATTAGGAAGATGATTTTCCTTAATTTTAGCCACCATACCTTTCCAACTGGTTATGGGGTTCTTTCCTTCTTTATTCCTTTCATCTTGGACAGATTTCCACCAAGTGAGAGTAGTTCCTCTCAATCTTGTCTTAGCTATTCTTACTTTCTGAGCTTCGGTTAGACTGTCATAATCAAATTGATTCTCAAGACCTTCTATCCACTCCGTGATTAATTTTGGTTCCATATTTCCACTAAATAGAGGCACACCTTCTAAGGACTTACCACTCATTGCCTTCAACGCTTTCAAGAATGGTTCTTCTTGAAGCACCAGGTCTAGCTCTAGTATTATGTCTTCCTTGGCCATTGATTTTCCCTTCCATCATCTTCTCTCATCAATTCACTGACTACTTTATTCCTAAGCTTCACTTCTTCTAACTTAGTTTCCATTTTGGCCAACTGTTCCTTCAAGAGTCTATTCTCCTCTTTTTTCTCGTCTACATTCTTTGACAGCTCTACATTGATCACCATTTTGTGTGAATCTACAGACTTGTCTAAAGACAACACTCAAACAACACAAGCCCAAATCAACTCGCTCTGATACCAATATAATGGGTTTTTTGGGGTCTATTGCTAGAGAGTCAGTCTAACTCTTCTCTAAGGTCTCTTTCTTAGACCTTCTATGGTATTCTAAACCCTAACCCAAGGGAATTCACTAAGATCTTCACCTCTTACTCAAGACCTAGTTCCCCACCAACAAATTATCTCTCCATGCTCACTGAACCTAAAAGGGTAGATTCATTCTCTTGGCTGAACCAACTCATTTGACCAACACTCTCACAACATCTTCTTTCACTTTTCTTCCCTAACCAGACTATCAACAAGCTCACATAGGGTAAGAACTCCACTTTCATGTCCAACACCTCTCCTACAAAAACAAAAGATAAAACTATATACAAGGGCTCCTCTCAAATTCTATCTAGGCACATGGTTCTCGACATGGATTCAAGAACCTTGAGGAGCCATGAAATATTGCTACCCAAAACGGGCCACGAACTCACAACTTGAAAAAACAAACAAACTAATATACTTGCACTTGAAACAAATAATGAAACTTCAAAGGTAGGCTAAGAACACACACTGCAACTTTTATTAACTTCTTCTATCTCTATGAAAAACATACATCCCTATTTTGAAACAACATGCAACCAGGTATATATCCCACACTCTCCAACAAATTTCAACAAATTTCACCAACCTCTTTAATGCAGGCATGGGCGATCATTAAGAAACCTCCCATCACTTTAAATAGGTGTCATTGTTCATTGAAGACAAAGTGACATGTAATGAGCGGTTACAATTGACTAGACTGGTCAGAAAAGACAAAGTTGTGATTTCTGGGTCGTTAACTGACAATACCGAGTGTCAGTATCAAATTTACTGAGCATCAGTGTCGAGCATTGGTACAAACAGAACATCAACACCGAGTGTCAGTCAGGAACCCTAAGCAATCATCACAGAGAAAACATCCCTGAGTAATATAGTGTAACCTGAGTGACATCACTGAGAAAACATCCTCGAGTGATATAGTGCAACCCAAGCGACATCACCGAGCGGCCTAAGTAGCATCCCCGAGCAACATAGTATAACCTGAGCACCAGTACTGCCCAAACACCAATTTAAACTGAGAACTTCAACTTAGTGCTATTTTACCTCCTTTGGTTGCTAGATCCTTGGTTGGATTTCCAAAGGTTTACAAACTACCTCAACACACTCTAAACTGAAAAACAAACAATTTAAACAACTATGGTGTTTGTTCACCGAATTGACCTCGGTCATTACAAAAGTGGTAGAAAAAAACACCTTACAAACAACTTTAAAACCCAAAATTCTTTCTAACCTAGGTGTTTCTACAGCAGATATTTTTTCAAATCTGAAATATTAAACACTGGTGAAATATTGAGTTCACTGGGCAACTCTACTTCATAAGCATTTCCTGAATCATGCTTCTTCAGTATTTTGCATGTTCCAAACTTCTTGAGCTTCAACTTATTATATTTTTGTACTGGAAATCTCTCCTTTCTCAAATGAACCATGACTTCATCTCCCACCTGGAGTTCATTATGTCTCCTTTTCTTGTATGCATTAGCCTTGTACTGTGTATTCATCTTATTAATATGTTGTCTCACCTCCTCATGCAAATTCTTCAACTGCTCTGCAAAGTCTTCAACTTTAGCGCTACTTGTCTCTCCATTGTCCAGCTTTCTTAGTTCTAATACATTTCTGGGACTACTTCCATATACTATTTGGAATGGTTATTTACCAATGTTCCTATTGACAGAGTTATTATATAAAAATTCTGCCTGTGGTAAAACATGTAATGCCCCTCCAACCCTCACAAAACTTGATTATGCTTGTTGGAAGTTTGAGACTTTTATTCTCTACTGATGATTCTGATTGAATCTACTAATCCAATCTATTCTCATCTCCACGTAAGTGTTTAATGTATATTTCTCTTTGATTAGTGATGCCAACTATGTGTTAATGATATTTTAGTAACATCATGTTATGAAACAATGTGATATGTTTGTTGTGTGAGGGACTTCCTTTTTGATGGTTTGAGTACACTGGGATGAATTAAGTTGATCAAGATACATTTATGACTATGTTCTGGATGGTGTATATATGTTGTTCAAAATTTCCATAAAGATTACATGTTCTTTTTATGCTTTACCTAATCATAATTAACATTCTTGTATGATTTAATTAATGATTGTGATGATAACTATTAACTACGGATTAACCCAAATCACCTGATGGATCATATTATGGATTCAATTTTACCCTTGTTTTATAATTAATTAGTATTAATTTTTATTACGAGTTCTTATACCCTAGTGACATCATACTTGAACTCTATGCTTTCTTTTATTTGATTAGATGATGAGATGCTTTCAAAATATGTTGAATAATATGTTCATCCTAATGATAATTTGTAAATGATCTGAATGTCACCTAATGAATTATATTCTTAGAATATTTAATGAAACTTGGTTTATATACATGATGGCATTATCAATGATGATAGTTCATTTTTATTTTGAGATTATGGTGGAGCTTACAATACTAACTCAATCATGATTTAGAATTAGTATTGTATGGTGGGTGTGTAGGATGAGGGGAGGCAGTCCTAGTCACTTCCATGGGAGATCCAAACGATGCCGCACTCCCTCTCCTTGTTTGTCATTGCTTTCACATATATGTATATATTTTTTTTTCTCAACTTGGTGATGCAAGATGAAGATACCAAGCATCGAATCCACCTAGCCACACAGGTCTGAGTGTGCCTTTAAAATACTCGAATGTTGTTATTGTGCAGATATTACCAAGGTTTCCCCAAGCAGACCCCTTGTGACTTAGGTTCCTTTTTTAGGAAATCACCCTATTTGGGTTTGGGTTGTATTATTATTTCTTTGGTTTTGATATTTATATCTTGGTCAGTTGACTATGTTCTTTTATTCTTGAAAGTTATGTTTTTAATATGATTCTTGGTTATTTTATTAGATAAATAAATTAATATATGTATATATAATAGATATATTATGTGTTTAAATAACTTTTTGGTGTGACTAAATATATGTATATGTATGTATATATGGGTGCACACATATATGCCTATGTGTATATATAAATATATTTGTGTATGTATACAGATATGTATATGTATAATAAGAGTTGTGATGTAAATATTGTATTGAGATAAAGAATAATAATAATAATAATAGAAGAACTAACATAATTATGTCTAATTGGCAAAACTAGCTTTCTAGGAGATTCAAACTCAAGACCTCCTAGGAGTAAGGCTAGCTAGTTACCATTGGGTTATGTGAGTTACTTGATCATGTTTCTTATCATTGGTATAATTGATTACTTCATAAGCTTATTTAAGATAATAAATAATTAAATTTGTAACCTATCATTCACGGGAATAATTGATTTAATTTGAAACGAACTATGGAAGTTGGAGAAGTTGCTTCCCGTAAAGCAACTCCTCCAACCATATAGTTGTCTATATGTATAACATAAAATATTTTATGAGGAGGGAATTGGTTTTTGAGAGATTGTGAGAATAGGATTGGGAATGTGAAAATGATATTATTTACTCAAGAATTGAGGAAGAGGATAGTGCTTTATTTTTATGAGAAAATGGAGAAATGGTTGTTGCAAGAAAAACAAAATACAGTCCTAATGCGGAGGCCATATCTATTCAACCCACTGTTGGATCTAGATAAGTTTTTAATATGTTGGTAATAACCCAATTACACAAATTATCACCAGAGAGATTGAAGAAATATGATATGGTTCAAAAGTGATAGATCACTGTGTGGGGGACAGCAAGGAGGATGTTGGACAACCTGAAATTTGATGGAATTGCTCTAACACCAAGGAAATTCTCTTGAAGACTCCAGGTAGAGTCTAAAACTAGAAAGAATTTTATTGTTGCTATGTGGTTTAATTTAGGAATGTGTTTTCTATTGTTTCTGTTCTATTATTGATCATATTAATAGATAAGTAAGGTGGTTTAAAAACATTCGTAATGGAATCTGGAAATAAGTATCTGTATCTAATGTGTTGGCTTGATGAGTTTGTCATTATCTAATATTGGGACTGATTATGTCTTCTTGTGTGGTTTGAATCCTATGTGAATTTTATGTTTGGATACTGGTTAAACTCCTAATCATTTTTATTGAGTTTTGGAAGGTTTAGGATGTCATTTTATCACCCTTCATTTTGATAGTTTATTTCATTTGGTAACACTTTTGCGTTTGTTCTATCTCTGATTTGGTGTATGATAAAGTTTCAAATCATTGTCAGAGTGTCTTGTGAATACCATATATTGTTCTTATTTGTATTATAAAAATTGTTAGGGTTCATACTCATCCTGAAGGTTTGAAAACACGGGAGAGTTTCCTAAACCTTGGGACTAGATGTTTTGTAGTGATTGCAAGTCCCCTTTGATGGCATGTTTGACTAGGGAAATAAGGTACCCTAGGTGGGTGGCTCACCATAGGTGCCAGGACCCAAAGTGGTTGCTAGGAGATCCTATGGGTGAGTTCTTAATCAAGTGATAACCATTAAAATGAACTTGGGTTAAGGGTGAGTTTAAAATATAATAAAAGATAAGAAGTGTTAGAGCCCACATAGACCTGTTGGAGTACCGATACCATGGGTAACGGCCAAGGTGGATCCTTAAACTTTGAGAGGGGACCGGTGTTACATGGTTTCCAGGGAGGATCCCAATATACATGTTGTTTGATGGCACTCACCTATTTGGTAATCTGGAGCCCTCACTCATATTTTGTGATGTTTGGATACTTGTTTTTACTTTGTGTTTCTTTTTCTTTTCTTTTGGATGGTTATTTTGTGGAAAGGATTCTTCTTGGCCTTAGATTTCCTTAGATCTTGTGTGGACCTTGGTTCTATCTCCTAGCACGGGGGAGTGGAACTTCACGGTTCCACGTGGTTGGGTGGTTAATCTTATTGAGGTACTATTCGTGGTTGCATGGATGAATTTTCCTTTGGATTCGTGCTTGGAAGCTGTCAAGGATTCTACTTCTGCATCATGTACTTCAGTGAATTTTAATTCTGATGTATTTATTTATTGAAATCCCTTTTTGGGTAATGTAATGAAATGTAAATGAAGGGTGAATCAATGTAATGGGAATGGGTATTTCTAGGTGAAATGGAGGGAAAAGTTATTCTCTTACTTGTATATGTAACAAATATTAAAATAATGTGGAATTTGTCATTTGTTTCCCTCTAATGCTATCTTTTAATAAAGTAAGTGATCTCTTGAATGAAAATTTATTCTTATAATTCTCTCTTGTTTTGTGAATAAGGACCTATCTTATATTGATATGATAAGTAATTTCTCTTATATAATTGACTATAAAGGAATATTATGAAATGATTGGTTTACGAATGAACTTTTATTTATGTCAAAGATAAATTTTATTGTTAGATATGAAGGTATATAGGAATGATAAATGATAATGGAATTACAATTGTGGAATAGCTGTATAGTTGTGAAAGGAGATGCCAAATATTAAGAGAAGTTTATAGAAAATAAGTCCAATACAATTTTGGTTCAGTGTAACCTGTGATAGTAACTCAATAAATTGATTTACATATTATTAACTTATGATTGATATTAAGAATGAGTTAGGAACATTTTGGCTGGTGTCTTAAAATATACCTAGTACAATGTACATCTAGGTGGTAGGGTATGTGATAATGAATGATAATCTTTACCCTAATATCTACATGAAACTAAATTTATAAGATGCTTTATAGTGTTAGTAATAACTGAGAGGGGGGTAAATTAGTGGCTTCAAAATTATCCTTTAAACTTTAACCACCAATCAAATACATCTCAGATTATTAAGTCCCTACAAGATGCATGCCATGAAATACTAATAATGATTTAAATGTCTGTCAAATTTCCTTGTATGTCCTTATTCTACTTGATTACCGATAAGTAGTAAAACTTATTTACCGATACTCAGTAATTATGCAGAGTATACCAATCAATTCAGAAATGCATATGTGAAATGTAAAATAGTAAAGTAATAAACCATACACACATAACACATGAATTTTAACGTGGAAACCCTGTTAAGGGAAAAAACCACTGGGACCAGTACCCCAAATTTTCACTCTTCTAAAGTGAGCCATGTAAGGAGCCAACCCTGTTAAAGGTTACAAACACACTATTAGGTGTCACCTTGTTAGAGTATTTTAGCATGAGTATATCACTTGATATCTGGCATGTATATGCTACCAATATTGATCAACCTGTATGGGCACAATAGGTATCTGGCATATCTAGTGCTACCTAACTGCATCAGCCTCCTTCTTAGACTATGTGTTGGTATCGGGCACTCAATGCTATCTTCATGATAAACTTTTTGGAAATCTGTTAGGATATACCTCAATTATAGACGACTGTTAAGTCCTACTCTGTTAAGAGACTTGATGCTTTAATGGTTAAACTGAAACACTATGACCTATTTCTAATGTAACTTGAATTGTAGATTTTCAGATCTATTTAAGTACATTACCTCTTTGATAAATGTATCAATTCAATTATTTTTTTCTACACACTTTCTGCTCTGTGATGATGTGCTTCACTATTTGTCGGTGTCTGTAGAATTCTTTAGCTCTTCTTCAGCTTGATTGATCAGGACTGTATGAAGTTATCCTTCATCAGTTTCTCTTTAGCATCCTCTTTCTATTCACTCCCCTTCCCGTGTATGTGATTGTGGAAATGAATTATGCTTGTCTCTTATATAGACATGATATTCCTTAATTCTTGATTCTTGGCGTGAAAAACAATCCAGCCAATTTGATTTAAAGCTCTAACTCCTGATTTATCTCATAGTTATCTTCTTTCCAATTGTACAAATCTTCTTTAAATCAATTACTTAACTCTAGTCGAATAAAACAAATAAAACAACCAGTTAAGTCTATCCTTAAGCTTTGCCTGCTAGATATTTTGTCATTTTCTGAGCTCTATGTTCTGTCAGTCAACTCTATAGTTAGTCGTTGGTGATAACTGCCAATTTTGTCGATGTGACGTTAGTCAGCTTTGGGATCTTCATCCATTGGGCATAATTGGATTTTTCTCATCGAGTAACTCCATTTTCAGCTCGTCGGGCATCCTGTGATTTTGCTTCATCGGGCAATATTGTCTTCTGCTTGTCAGATATCACTATGACTTTTGTTCTTTTCCTTTACCGATGGTGTGCACTTCGTCAGTCTTGTTTGTCACTTAGTGAATACTTGACTTTTATGCATTGCTAAAAGCATAACCTTTGTTCCATTGATTCTCTGAAGTCTTTGGCATTATGTACATGACCGTACAGATGATATCAATTTGACATCAATGACAATACAAACTATTAATTGATTTAATGCCTTGCATTATCTTCAACTTAACATTATCAAACATTCAATCAGTTACATGTCATCAATCTCTCCCTTTGGCATTGATGGCAACATACTATATTATCACACTATACTATTTCTAATACAATATGAAATATAAGAGTTGAGATTCATCAAATTACCAAACAGTTTGTTTTGATAACCGATAAAAATGTCTGACCACCGGTAAGCTCTGTGTTAGCTTAGATTTGATTCTTGCAACTTTTTATGTTTCTTGTTCTGATGTGTTGCATCCTTCCCTTGTGTCAATATCTCTCTTTTGACTGTTCTAGTTCTTTGATGTCTCTGTCTTTTGTTAGCAACTCTCCCTATGGATATGATCTCCCCCTGTTTGGAGTAATCTGATAATGGATAATCTTTTTTCTTTTTCTGATGACTCTGATAATATGGAAACTTTCTCTCCCTTTGACAATAATGCCAAACAAATATTTTACAAATATCTAATATTCATGTCAAAAAATTATCTTCTTCTATCCATAATATATTCCTTGAATTTCCCTTATCCATCAGTAATACATCAATATGATATGGTGCTTGGTTTTGATATATACCTTTCTGTATATAGATGTAGCTTTGAAGTTCATCTTTTTGCTTGCATCAACATGAATGATATTCTGATAATATATAGGCCGATGCAACCTTCAGTCTTTTACTGACTGGTAGACAAGGGTTTGACCCCTAGTCTCTTTCTCAGGTACTCAAATGTATCCTTGGGCAATGGCTTAGTGAAGATATCAGCCAATTGTTCTTTTGATTGTACATACTCAAGTATCACCTCTTTTTCTTGAACTTGTTCTCTTAAATAATGATACTTGATTGCAATGTGTTTAGTCTTGGAATGCATGACTTGATTTCTTCTGCATTAGACTATGAGATGCATCCTTGCTTCTTGCTATTTCATGTGACAAGTCTATCACCCATAAAGAATGCTCCTCCAGTTGTGCTCTTTCGGTCATCAAGATTTCCAGCCCAATCAGCGTCGGTAAACACCTTAAGTTCAAATTTGCCTTCTCTTCCATACCATAAACCAAATTCCTTAGTATTCTTCGAATATCTTAGAATTTTTTTCACAGTAGTCATATGTGATTCCCTAGGGTTAGCAAAAAATCTAGCAACAATTCTTACTGCATGTACAATATCTGGTCTAGTGTGTACAACATACATGAGTTTTCCTATCATTGATCTATACAAAGTTTGATTTACCTCTGTTGTCTTGTCTTCCTTTGTTAATTTGCATCCAGTAGCCATCGGTGTTCTAGCAGGTTTGGAATCTTCCATCTTGAATATTTTCAGTACCTCTTTGATGTATTTGGACTGTGTAATGAAAATACCTTCGCTTTGTTGAATGATCTATAAACCAAGAAAGAACTTGATCTCTCCAAACATAGACATCTCAAACTCTTTTCTCATCTCATCAACAAATCACTTACATAGCATATCATTGTCTCCAAATATGATGTCATAAACAAATATTACAGCAATCAAAGTGTTAGCATCAGTATCTTTTTTCAAATAAAGATTATTATTTTCACTAGTCCTTATGAATCCAATACTTATTAGATAGAAATAAAGTCTTTTATACTAGGCTCTAGGAGCTTGTTTTAATCCATACAAAGCTTTGTGAAGTCTACATACCATGTTCCTCTTGTTTGGATCTACAAACCCTTCAAGTTTCTCAATGTATACCTCTTCTTCAAGTATTCCGTTTAGGAATGCTGAATTGACATCCATTTGATATACTTTGAATCCTTTTTATGCAACATAAGAAAGTAGTATTCTTACTCCTTCTAGCCTAGCAATAGGTAAAAAGGTTTCTCCATAGTCTATACCTTCCTCTTGTGCATACCCCTTGCGTACTAGTCTTGCTTTGTTCCTTGTGACTTCTCCATTCTTGTTCGGCTTATTCCTGAATATCCATTTTGTACCGATGATATTCTTGTCATCTGATCTTTGCACAAGTGACCATGTTTTTTTCTTCTCAATCTGCTCAATCTCATCATTCATAGAACTTATCCATTCTTCATTATCTAGTGCAGCATTGACAGATTTTGGCTCAAACTCACAAATTAAGCAATTTGAGTTTAAAGACTTACT
>MU226784.1:517778-544369 GCA_018584345.1 Thuja plicata
AATCATTTTAGCCATGTATTTGATTGATTTTGATTTTGGCTAAAAGTAATTAATTTAGTGATTTGATCACTTTAGGAGATTAAATTGATTTCAAAAGAATTATGCCAAGTAGTAACAAGGTCGTTTGGACATAATTGGGGGTATGATCACACTTAGGGAAAATAGGGTCTATGATGAGAGTAGACCAAATCCAGGTGCTTCATTTTACCCTCTTTGAATTGATGTGCGAATAGCGCATTGATTCAAAGAAAGTTTTTTATTTTGACTTCAGAAAGATTGAGAATTTCACTCACGATCGAACGAAAATGCCTGATGAGATCAGTCTCGCACTTGATCGAACTAAACTGATAGAATTGACTTTGCACTTGGTTGTTGTACAAAGGTTAATAAAAGATCTTAAAGATACTAATTCTGAACTTGGTTTTCATCCAAAGATTGATAATACTGATTCTGAACTTGGTTGTAAAATTTAGTATGAAGCTGCTAGGAGCTTAGTAAGAGTCTTTTAAAATGAGGGAACACAAGATATCCATCTTATGAGAACCAAATATTTCTATCCAACAGTTCTGATTTAGTCAAGGAAACTGTCATGCCCCTAGTTGTTTGATAACAAAGTCATTTTTGATGTTGTTTCGAGCAAAAAATGGATTGATGATAGTGTGATCATGCCCCCTTGGGAATGAAATAAAAGGAAAGAAATGAAATCCCTCTGTGGAAATGATGTAGCACTTGCAGTGAGCGGGTAGGGAAAGAAAGAATGGAGTAGAAGAAGTGAATAAAGAAGGTGTGTTTAAGAGTAAACACATGAGAACCAAGTTAATTACGTGAAATGTGAGTTTGGTTTTGTTCCCGATTGATCAAAGATTTTAGGAATCATGGCTATCAATAAGATAGATGATGTAATTAACATGGATTTTTAGAAGAAAAAAAATGGAAATAATTTTTGAGCACAAATTCCTTATGCTTTTGCTTCTTTCAAAATGCATCATGCAATCTCTAAATGCAGCTATATGCAGACTCTTAGGACTTGTCACTGATTTGCAGATATTGGATCATTTTCATCATCATTAGAAGCCTTTCAGACCAGATACCACCTAATAGTACAACAATCACTAATACCCACTGATATTATGAAAGTATGAATACTATGTTTATTTGAAATGTCATAAATAGACTTATGCATCAAGGCATAGAAGCCAGGATGACAAGTTAGCCACTTTCCTTTTATTATATCAGAATCTATGTGAGGCAAGGTATTGGACCCATAATGACCTTGAAAATTCATATCCTTGGGTACATTATGTTGCGTATACCTTAGTGAGAATCTGAGTTAGAAAATAGACAAGGAAATTGTTTCAACCTCACCGTAGTTTTCACATAACAAAGATCGAGACACATGCAGCTATCCACTCATGGAGGTAGCTCTTACCATAAATATCCAAGTTAGGTGAAATTTATAGGATTATTTAGAACAATCACCATACGCAAAAAAACCAAGAAAATGTTATGCCCCCTATCCTTGCAACTCTTTGTCTTTGCATAGACGTCATGGAGTAACTCGGAAGACATAACAACTATCAATTGTGAATCAATCAAATAAAATTCATAACTGCTTAGATACCCCAATGAAAAACATCATGGGTTCATAAAAGAGTCATAATCAAACCAAGATCACACTGTGTTTAGGTAGTATTGAGAAATACTATTGATTCATTTTTCAAGCGCAGTAGAAATTCAACAATCAAAAAGTTTGGAATTCAAGCAAATATGTGCTCCATGTCTGTGTATGTTTCCTATTTTGTAAGCCAATGTAGATCATAGGAACATCGTTCATGTTTGTGCCATCCTTGTGTCATGAGAGTAATAGTTTAGTAAAAACATCGAGTATCATTGGGTCACGAGACAAATCATCCTATGACGACCTAGCAGACGCAACCGAATATGCTAGCAAAGATGCCCCTAGTGCAGAATGACTTCATCCTAAGATAGAAATGCAGACAAATCCCAAGTGAGGATAAGATTTTGTAAGGAAACAAAATCAACTCATAGCACAAATGTAATTTTGAAGGCTTAGTATTAGCAATGCATTGATAGATGGAGCACAGAACACAAGTGACACTGATTGCTAGGTTTTCACCACTTGGAAAAACTTTTTATTCTTTTTGCTACTAGGATGCATGTTTTACCAGGTTGTCATCAAGGCACTTTTCTCTTTTTCAATTTTTTTTTTGCTATTTTTGTTTTTTTGAATGTTTGTGGAGTATCAAGGCGCCTGTTTGCCAAGTTTTCACCAAGAATACCTTTCTTCAGGACTTTTTCCACTATTTTTGGATTTCTTCAGGATCAATTTTCTGAATGTTTTTGGTATTTTCTGAGAACTATTTACTGTACAGGCTCTGCTAGCCAAAAATTAAGCATAGAACCGCTTCAAATGTATAGTATTGATAGGATCTGGAAGAACGTCTCCCACATGTGTAGCTAGTTGATAAGCTCCAGTCCCAAAAGTAGCAGTGATAACATAAGGTCCTAGCCAGTTAGGTTCAAATTTTCCCTTATGTTCTCTATTGGGATGGTTCTTAGGATTCTCCTTTAGGATGAGATCCCCCACTTGAAATGGGCATGGTTTAACCTTTTTATTGTACTCCTTGGACATGCGTGCTTGGTACACCTTCAGATGATCAAATGGCTATTGTCTGCACTCATCAAGTAGGTCTAAAGAATTCACTCTATCGTTGTGATATTACTCATCAGTAACAAGACCTTGTAAAGATATCCACAAAGATGAGATTTCAACCTCAATAGGTAGTACTGCTTCAGCACCGTAGACTAAGGCAAAAGGTGTGGCTCCATTTGGTGTTATGATGCTTGTTCTGTAGGCCCATAGTGTCAGATTTAGTTGTAGGTGTCAGTCTCTGCCAGACTTACATACAGTTCAGTGTAGGATCTTGAGAATATTTTTATTAGATGCCTCAGCCTGTCCATTACCTTGAGGGTAATAGATTTAGGAGCAGTGTTGAGTAATGTGGAACTATTCGCAAAGGTCATCAATGTCTTGATTTTTAAATTGGCCCCCATTGTCTGTTATAATTGATGAGAGTATCCCATATCTACAAATAATGTAGTTTAGAATGAACATAGCCACCTATTTTCCAATGGCTTTGATTAGCGACATGGCTTCGACCCACTTCGTGAAATACTCAATGGCCGTAATGATGAACTTGTGTCCATTTGAATAACTGGGATATATTTGTCCAACCAAGTCAAGGGCCCATTGCTGCAATGGCCAATGTGTAATGAAAGGTATAAGTTCTCTGGCAGGAGCATGGATGAGATTTCCATGTGTCTGGCATTTATGACATGTTTTGGAAAACTAAATAGCATCTTTTTCCATGGTAGGCCAGTAATAGCCTACTCTAAGCAGTTTCTTTGCTAGTGAAAATTCATTTGAATGTGATCCACATACACCTTCGTGGACTTATTTTAACGTGTGATCTGACTCTTTAAGTTCTAAACATCTAAGAAGCATTCTGTCGAGACCTCATCGATATAAGTTATTAGTTATGAGTACATAATGTGATGTTGTCCTAATCAGGCCTATTTTCTCATTTCTAGATAGATTGTTGGGAATAGTTTGGTCAGTGAGGTAAGCAATGATATTAGCATACTGAGATTGGCCTACGTTAATCAAAGCACAGATTACTTGATATTCAGGGGCATCAAAGGCAGGACAGGATAGTTCTTCCACCAAGAAGTCATAGAAAAATTGTTGTTCCTCTAGTTGTAACATGGACGCCAATGTAGCCATAGTGTTTGTAGCTTTGTTCTATATTCTAGGTATCTACTGGAATGTGATGAAGACAAAGTACTTCTTTAGGTCATCAACCAGTTGCTTGTAGGGTGTCAAATTTTCATCTTTCGTCTGATAATCTCCATTGACATGATTGATAATGAGTTGGGAGTCACCATACATGTGTAACTCTACAATCTTCCATTCCATGGTAAGCTTAAGACCATTTACTAGTGCCTCATATTCATAAATGTTGTTTGTGCATGGAAACATCAATTTGTTAGACTTGGGTATCTTGTATCCTTGAGGAGTTATGAACAGAAATCCTACTCCAGAGCCTTGTTGATTGAAAGAACCATCAAAGTACATTTTCCACAGGTACTCAGTTAGATACATAATGGTCTCATTAGGGAATTCAATCCTTAAAGGCTCATCATCTTGAAGTGGTGAATCAGCTAGTTGATCTGCAAGGACTTGTCCTTTAATAGCTCTTCGGTCCACATAATCAATGTCAAATTCACTTAGAATGAGGACCCATTTCGCCAGACACCATGTTAAATTTTTTTTTTTAAAGGTACTTTAGAGGATCAATCTTAGCAATGAGCCTTATTGTATGTGAGAGCATGTAGTGTCTCAATTTTTGTGATGCTAAGACGACTACTAAGCATGCTTTCTCAATAATGCTATAATTGAGCTCATAGGAGACTAGTGTTCTACTGATGTAGTAGATAGCTATTTCTTTCTTAGTTTCATCTTCTTGTGCTAGAAATACTCCTAGTGATGTAGCTATAGCTGAAATATACAGAAGTAATGGCTTTCCATGAATAGGCACCATAAGAATAGGAGGAGTAACTAGGTACTCTTTTAATTCTCTGAAGTTGGCTTCATAGTGTTCATCCCATTTGAAGGTGACCCCTTTATGTAGAAATTTGGTAAAGGGTTGTGCTTTGTCAACAAGTTGTGACATGAACCTCCTAATTGATTGAAGTCTCCCTTGTAATGTCATCATTTGACTGATGTTGCAGGGAGGATTCATCTCTAGAATAGCTTTGACGTTTGCAGGATCTACCTCAATTACCTTCGCTGAAACAATAAACCCTAAGAGATTTCCTGATTGGACCCCAAAGGCACATTTCTTTGGATTGAGCCTGAGTTGAAATTGCTCCATATGATCCAATATTTTTCTTAAGTCAGTAATGTGAGTGCTCCTTTCCTTTAATTTAGATAAGGTGTCATCCACATAATCTTCCATGTTTTTATGCATCATATCGTGGAATATAGTAGTCATTTCTCTTTGATACGTGGCATCGACATTCTTTAACCCAAATGGCATGACATTCCAGAAAAATGTTCCCCATGCACATGTAAATGCGGTTTTCTCTTGATCCTCAGGGGCAATTTTTATCTGATTGTAGCCTGAGAAGCCATCCATTAGTGAATACATTTGATAGCCTGCTATGAGGTCTATAATCATATCAATATTAGGAAGGGGGAAATCATCCTTAGGACATACCTTGTTTAAGTCTCTGAAGTCTATACATATCCTGATAGATTTATTAGATTTAGATACTGGGACCACATTGGAGATCCATCTTGTGTAGGCATGACTCTGATGAATCCATCCTTCAACAATTTCTCTAGCTCCACTTTTACTAGTAATGCAACATGAGGATGCATCTTTCTAAGTTTTTGTTTCACGGGCTACATCCCAGGAGCTATAGATAAGTGGTGCATTATTAATTCAGGATCTAGCCTAGGCATATCTATATAAGGCCATGCAAAGTTGATCTTCTTCTCTTTTAGGAACTCGGTGAACTGTGTCTTTTCCTCTTCTGACAAAGATTGTGCTAGGTGGACTATTTGAGGAACTTCAGCTATGCCCAAATTAACTGGTTGTGTTGGTTCTACCAAAATTGGAGACCTTTCTTGAAAGTGCTCAGGGAGGATATCAAGAATCTCATCCTTTGGCACCTCTGAGAGGTTTTCACCATCGAATACGTCTTTTATTTTTACTATTTTAGGATCTGACACTGCCACAACGTGGTTTTCATTGTCAATTCCCTTTTTCTTTTTATTGTTCATTTTTTTACTGAGAAATTTTATATCCTCCTGTGACATGTTCACACTCCTTGCAATTGTAGAAGAAGGGTAGGGTTCACAAGTGTTTAGATAGAAAGCCATGGTGTAGTCATTGGGAAAGTCGAGGATAGGAGTAGGATATGTACTAGTCCAATCAATTAGGTTAGGGTTTATCAAAGACAGGGAGTCAAACTCTGGGAAGGACAACATCGCGTTAGCATCAAGACTATTAATTGACATGACATGTCTTGTTAAGTTAAGTTCTTCGATGTTTAGATCAATAAGAGTTAGATCATCATTAAAAGGGTTGTTATTAGTTATATGCAGACCAAACTCTAGTGACTCGTCAGTAGAACTTTCATCACCATCCCTTTGTAAAAGGAGGCTTCTTTCTTGTCGCCTCTGAAGTTCTTCTAGACTTATGAGAACACCAGTCTCTCCATCAATGATTGGGGGAAGGAACTCTTCCTCTACATCAGGAATATCACTATTGTTGGGAGTAGTGTTAGAATGTTCTTTAGGTGCTGATGGAGTTGCAAACATGTGAATCAAATCTATTTCAATGTCCTCTATGACGACAAAGAGCTCATCCCATTCATAATCATGAGAGTCTGTTATTTCATCATCAGACCTGTTTAAGAATTCTACAATAGTTATCTGGTGTACTGAATCAAAGTGTGGTAAATCAAGGACATGTGTGATTGTGACTAACTGCCCCAAGTTAGGATGTGAATCCTATTTTTAGGGTGTGCTCTCCGTAGCTATTGTTATTAATGGTACCTCTGGATCAAGTGTTGTTATGTCTCCTACCTCTAGAATAGGAGGTTGTGGTAACAAAGGTATGTGAATGTCTTATGGTACCTCAAAGCTTGGTACATAACGCCCTCCTTGATAGTTGGGATTCTTTGTGACAACATGTAATAACCTTTCATAGGACCATGGTTCTAGTTCTATCTCCTCTATTTCATCACTCCCTTTGTCAAATATTGGACTATCTTTTGAAGCAGGTTTGACAGATTTAGTATTAAAACCTAGTCATGTTTTGTCTCTGGTATTCCTGAACTCCATGTGTATAGGTTCAATAAGTCCTCTTCTAGTGTCGCTTAGAGGTCCTTTTCCTTTGTATCCCATTTTCTTGAGGAGTTCATATCCTTTACCATACTGTTCTGGAGATATTTATACATGTTTGACCTCAGCTTCCTTTGGTTCTCCTTTGTAAAGCCAGTCCAAGACTACCTGTTCTTCTATGTTATCTAAAGAAGATGTGGATGCCTTTACAATGCTAGTTGCTTTGTGGATTTTCGGCTCCTTGGATGCAATAGGTGTGAATGTCAAGGAAGGTTTTCCATAGGATCTTGGTGACACCAGAAGTTCTGTCAGTGATGGAGTCATGTCTAGCTTGTATTCTCCCATACCTTTTTCTTCAAGTTTCAAGGTTTTACCAAAAAATTTCATAACCATGTCTTTGGTAGTCTCAGGAGCAATCTCATCCATAGCTTCCTTGTTATGTGGAATCATACTACCTGCTTTTATATTGTTGCAAGTATAATTAGCATCCGTAGGAATTGTCACTTCCACCCCATTATGTGGGAACTTGATACATTGGTGGTAAGTAGATGGAACAACTTGCATTTCGTGAATCCATGGTTGCCCCAACAGGATATTGTAGGCCAGGGGTAGATCCAAAACTTGACATATGACATTCCTTTCAATGGGTCTGACTCTAATGGGTAGAAAAATAAGACCTTTAGAGGATCTTTCTTCCTCATCATAAGCTTTGATAGTCATTTTTCTTCTAGAGTCAATGGTATGTTCTGAGAGACCCAATTTCCTGATTAGATTAAGTGCACAAATATTCAATCCTGCACCTCCATCTATCAATACAAGTCTAACACGAGATTTATGAATGAGGACTTCAATATGGAGTGGTTGATTATATGGATGTGTCAATGATTTATCATCCTCTTTAGAAAAGGAGAGATAATGTGGTGCTGAGATGTGATTCACCATCGCTTGGAATTTTTCTATATCAAGGTCCTTTGGTACATTTGCGGCATGTAGGGCTTGATCCATGATTTCCCTATGTACTGTGGATATTTTAAGCAACTCAAAAATGAAAATTTTAGCAGAGGTTCATTGCAACTGGTCCACCAAGTCACACTTTGCTACAGTAATAGTAATTGTGTGTTTTGCTGTTGGTTTAGGGATAGTAACAATAGGAACCTTGGATGTTGATGCTAGTTTTGGGGAAGAATTGAGTCCTTTGATTGTGAGTTGTGCTTGACTCCAAGTCACCGCATTTGTTTGGAAAGAAACACCTTTGATTGTGACCACATTAATTGATTCAGTTTTAATGTCTAGCATATTGATCACATTATCATTGTTGGAATAGGTGTAGTTTACTTCATTTCCTTTTCCTTTAGATGCTTCTCCCTTTTTGTAGTTAGGGAATGGTTTCTTGAATGCAGTATGATCTTCGTTGGTAGTGTGTCCTTCCACTTTGATCTTACCTCCTTCGATGAGGTCTTGAATAACATGTTTAAGCTTAAGGTAATTGTTAGTCTTGTGTCCTTTGTTTTTGTGAAAGACATAGTAAGAATTATCATCCCACCACCTTGGTTTGACTGTTGGTTCCCATGGTTTGGAATCTGGGATTGTGAGAAATTTTTTGTCTAATAGTGTCTTCAAAATAGTCTCGAGAGGCTCTCCCAAAGGAGTGAATGTTCTTTGAGGTTTCAAAGTCCATGGCCGACCCTTGTTATTATCATTGTTTGCTTTGGGTATGGGGGTTGTTACCTTGGCACATTTTCTTGCTTGCATATTGTTAGTTAGATTGAATACCTCATGTTTAGGACCAAAATTAGATGCGTCTACTACGCCATTGTTGACAACATTTTTTTTTTCCTTCCGCCATTTAGGCTTGGAGTTGGAGTTGTTAGATTTGTTTTCACTTTGAAGAGTGATCTCCCCCTTTTTTACCATAGCTTCTTCGATATAGAGAGTGTATTTTATCATCCTGTCAAAGCTAGGAGAATCTTGCATTTGCAATGCGTAGTTCAATTCTAGTATCAAGTTATTGACAAATATTTCCATCCTCTTGGATTCGGGAATAGCTCTTGAATACCGTCCAAAGATTTTCCTCCACCTTTGTAGAAAGCTAGTAAAGGATTCACCAGTCTTCTGTTTAGTGTTGCACAGGTCCATCATAGTCACGTCATGCTAGATGTTATAGGAGTAATGTTGGATAAACTATTGTATTAACTCCTCAAAAATTTTGACCTTGGGTGTAAGTTTTGAGAACCATTCCATGGTGTTTCCTCCTAGACTTCCAAGAAAAAGCCGCATGAGGTAAGAAGGTTCATGCATGTACTCTATGCTAAGAGCACAAAATTCTTGAACATGGTCATGTGGATCGATCTCTCCCATATACTTGTCATATTTTGGCCTTGCCACGTTGGGAGGGAATGGAACCATAGTGATACTCTTGTTGAAAGTAAATGGACAAATGGAGTCAACAAAGTACTTTGTTGTGGGTTTAGCCTTCTCTTGCTTGAGAGTCACAAGTTCCATTTGCATTAAGGTAAGTTGTTTGGTGAGAATAGAAATAGGAGTTGGTACCTCCTTTTCCTTTAGTTGTTCCACATCATAATCCTTGGGTAATTTTACACTAGTGGATGCTAAATGGAGAAATTATTTCTCTTTATCCTCGTCAATCATCCTTTCCAGTATCTTGTGGAACCTCTTGCTCTATTTGATTTTATAGTATTCATCTTTGGGGATGTCTTCCTCACTGCCCGATTCAAACGGAGGATGTTCAAATGTGGGTTCTTCATCTTCATCGATATCTTCATGCTTTTGGTATTTTCTATTGTCATATTTGTCAAAAGCCTCACTCCATCCACGAGTGGACATGTCCATTTCTAGAGAGTCTAGATCAAGTAGGGAACTACGAGATGTTTCTCTTTGAAAGTGTGGTGATTTAGGAGGTACTTTTGATCCTTTAGATGTGTACTTGTTGCATCTTGTGTTAACCATGTATCTGTATCTCAACTTTGTCAAAGTTTCCCAATAGTGTTAGGTAGTATCTTGAATCGTTCAAGTGAGTGTGTCTAGGTAGAAGTATTGTTTATATCTTGGTGGAAGTAAATGATTCTAGCATTAGAGGGTTAGAATGCCCTGATAGTGAGCTGGGAACCAAGTTGTTTGTAGAAAGCGGATAGACCACATGTATTGATATGGATTGCGAGAAATTGATAGGACATGCAAGGTAGACGTCTGAAAAAGTGTTTTGACACAGCCATGGGGAGATCAAAAAAGACAAGAGAGGCAGACTAAAGAGCCAAAAGGGTATCCAAATCAACTGATTTTTCTTGAGAAACTATTCTGCACATGCCCACTATCCTAGATGCAAGCTCCCAAATGTGAGCCTAGAAATACAGGATGCGAGCTACTGATGACCCTAGATGTGAGCTTAAACCCTAGATGTGATTATGTGTTAACCAGATGCGAGTCAGAATAATAAATGCGAGCCAGTATACCAAAAATGAGCCAGAAAATATGGGATGCAATTTTATGATGTCTCTGTTGGATTTGGTTAGTTTTGAAAAATTTGTCTTGGAAGTACGTGAAGTTTGTCTGATTGCAGATTGTGTTCTGAGACCCGTCGGTGGGTGAAAAACACATGTATACGCCAAGGTTTGAATTTTCTTTCTTGTTTGAAGATGTTATCTATTTAATGATTTTTAGTTACGTCAAGCATTGTTGTATTGTTACAGGGTGAACAAACACATTTTTATGCCCTATTTTCTAGGTGGAGGATGAAAATCCTTGCTCGTTGACTTAGGTACACACTCAAATGCTAATCAGAATACAACCATCACCAAGCACACAATGGCTCCAGTCATGATGTTGTATTAGCCGACTCCAAACACAAGTGAGGGCATGATATGACGAGTGTCTTAGGGAAATTAATTTTTTCCTTGCACAAGGATTATCACCCTTTTGGGGGTGAATCAGGAATTATTTCAGTTTAAGTGTTGTCTATGATTGGGCAATCCGTTCGAAACGTCCCCCATAGAATTTCACAAGGCAAAATTGAGGTGTATAGCCCTATGAGTACTCAAATATGTGTAGTCTCGCAAGCAAGATTCAAGCGGCTCCACTCTACACATACCCAAGCATGTTCAAGGAATGATGTCAAAATTCCAAGAACAAAACCGATTCTATCTTCTAAGGCTTTAGCCTACAAGGAAGCAACTATTTATAGTGAGTTGGAAGGATTGGCATAAAACCTGTCCTCACTTGGGTCATTCCCAGGAGATTTTTCCCTCAACCGACAGGCCCTCTACTATTAAATAAGCATACAAAGGATTGGCGAGCATAGGATGTCTAGATTTTTTATTCCTCCGAAGAAGAAGAGCATACTCTCCTAATCCATGCCATTTTCTCCCAAAACAAAGTCAATAAAATAGTTCATTCCCTCAAGAAATGTTGTGTTCGATTTAAGATGTTCCTACTTTAGGGAAAATAGAATGCTTGAAAGTGAATTTGTCTTGTTCAATTTCCACAATATTTAAATTATTTTCTTGTTCAATTTCTGGTTCCAAAACTTAGACAATGAGTTTGTTCAATATGCCCATAATTTTAAATGCTTTGTTTTGTTCAATTTCTGATTCCAAATGAATTAAACGATGTGAGTTTTCTTGTTCATTTATCCCCTAGATTCTTCCACAAGTGTTTTAAAACAATGTCTAATTTTATGATTTTCCTTTAAAAGGAAAAGAGCATAGTAATCTAGTTATTTTAAGACATGTTTGAGAAAATGGTATTTAAGTGTGAAAACTTTTGAAAAAGGGGTTAGTATGTGAAATCATTTGAAAACTCTGCAACCACACACGTTAGTATTATCATCTTCCAACTCTTTATCCGAGACCTATAATCACTAGTTAAGCTGTCAAAATGCCAAAAAAAAACAACTAGTTAAATGTTATAGGTTAGAAAATTAAGTGCACAAAAATCTCTACCAGATATGATCCTAGAAATGCAGTATACGAAATAGAAAACCAGATATGAATTTGTGTTACTAGATGCGACAGTGTATTCACCATATGCGATCCTAAACTAGAAATGATCCAGGAAATCCTAGATGCGAACCTCGATTTATGTGGTGCGATGGCGTATCCTGGATGCGAGCTAGAATGACCAGAAATGACTCTGGACCTAAAAACTGGGAGGATAGATTAGTGAAAAATGAGGTTAAAATGAGGCCAAATCCATAATCGTGCCCCAGGGTGGGTGCTAGAAATGTGTGTGTGAAATATTGCACCTATTACCTACGACATAACACTTCAATAGATCATTGCATTAGTGAAAAACATGGTTAGAAGAGCATATAAAACACTAAAATAGACCTATTGCTTGCTAACTAAGAAGAGTATGATAAGAAACATAACAACCCTCAGATTATGCTACTATTAGTGACATATACGAATTAGCATGAAAGATTTTGAGTTAAAACAAACTATTTAATCATTAAGCATGCATATTATCTCTAAAAATGAACATTATAACCATGCATGATAATGAAACTATGAAGTAAAAAGAAACTATCTAAATCTTAACAGCATAACAATGTTATTTCAATCTAAATTATGGGCTTATTTGTGCTCAAAAACCCCTTCTATTTATAGAAGAAATGAGGAGAGAGAGGGGGGGGACAAGGTTCATTAATGGAGTTGAAAAACTCATTAATGAAGTATAAGAAGCATTAATGCCTTGGGCATTAATGAGGCATGGTAGAGGCAAATGCATTAAATGCTACATTAAGTGTGAGCAATTAAGAGGCATGGGTAGGGGTACAAGTCAATCTTGAGAAGGTGGACTTGAGGAAAGGAATATTGAGATTCTTTGACTTTCTCAAGTGGGTTGAGTCTTTAATCACTCCTTAATGGAATGTTACAACATTAGGAAGTGGGTTTGGATAGAATTAGATTTAGCAAGGGTGAATGGGTTGGGATAGGTTCAAACCCAAAGTCAAAATGGTTGAAGTGGGTTAGGTTAGGGTTTAGAGGAATATTAATGAAATAAATAAAACTTATTTAATTCATTCAAAAATAGGAATATTAATTATTTAAGCTTTTAATTATTTTCTTAATAATCAATAGGACTATAGCCAATTTAATTAAATTAATTAGGCTAGGGAATTGGTTCCCTTTTGCAAGTGAGCAATTGATTTAGGATTTTATTTATTTCCTTGCAAATTAATCATTTTAGCCATGTATTTGATTGATTTTGATTTTGGCTAAAAGTAATTAATTTAGTGATTTAATCACTTTAGGAGATTAAATTGATTTCAAAAGAATTATGCCAAGTAGTAACAAGGTCATTTGGACATAATTGGGGGTATGATCACACTTAGGGAACATAGGGTCTACTGTCAGAGAAGACCAAATCCAGGTGGTTACACCACCATAAATAATCACGTCACAACACTTATCCCTACACTTGCATCTAGTATGAAATACGCTCTTCCTCTGATCTGAGCTCTTCTCTTCATTTATAAAGATCCTCTTGAAAACTAGGGTTTCTCCTCTCTCAGCATCATTTGAGTGTTCTGACTGATCTTCTTCATTTTCATGTGCAACTCCTACATGGCCTTCATTCCTCCTATCCCTCCTTCCTTGACATTGTGTACATTCATAGGCTTTGTGTCTTCTTCTCCGCAATGGAAACATGTCCCATAAAAACCGCCTCTTTTTGGTTCTTGCCCTCTTCCCCTTCCTCTCTGATCCCTATTATTTTGGTCATGGGAACAATTGAAATTATTTTCCCTCTGATACTGACTTCTACTTGACTCTTCATTCCTATTCTGATCTTCATTTTGGCCTCCATAAGACCGTTCATCGGATCTTCCACCACAACCTCTTCCAGCTTGCTTGCTTTCAAACTTCATGTTTAACTTCTCTCGCACTCTTAGGGAAAACTGGTATGCCTCTTAAATATTGGTCATTCTAAATAGGCTCAACTCATCCTAAATACTTGTTCGCAATCCATAAAGATAATGGGAAACTTTTTCCTTCTCAGGTTCTGCATGACCTTTTCTAATGAGGAGTCGATAGAACTTTTCTGTATACTCCTGTACATATTTTACCTCTTTCTTCAAGCCTTGCATTTTTCTCATCAGATCTAGCTCATATCAATGAGAATTAACTGTCTCTTCAACTTCTCCACCATTCAGTCCCATCTTTTGATTTTCTCCTTTCCTCTTCTATTCCTCTCCAACTGAATCTCCTTTCACCAAATTTTTGCATGGTCCTTCAGTTTCGCATTCGCAAATTTGACCCGATCTGGGTCTTTGACATATTCATACTCAAAATATTCTTTTAGATCATTGATCAATTCGATCAGCTCCTCTGGGTTAAGATTTCCCAAAAATGTGGGAACTTCAATCTTGTCTCGTTCCAATCTTGGAAATGGCTCTCAAAAGCCTATCATGTTCAGGATCTCTAGGAACTTCTGGTGCTTCCTAATCACCTTGTCCTTCTTCTTCAGATTCCTCATCACTTTCATTTCTAACCGCAATATTCATTCCTCTACGCAGCTCCTCTTGCAACACTTGCACTTGCCTCTGGAGGACTCTAAAGCCCTCTTCTGTCACACCTCCAGCTCTTCTGCCACAGTTCCTCGGTGGAGGCATTTTTGGCTCTTTATAACATGAACACACAACCACTATTCTGGAGAAAATTGCCTCATAGTCGATGATTTGTATACACACTCAGGAACTCCTACTCTAATACCACTTGATGAAGGTTTCTCCCCTTATTAACACAAACATAGAAAAAATGAGAATAACAAGATTTGCAAAGATAGGAAATGGGCCTTCTATTATCCACCATGAAATGAAATTAAAATATTCTGAAATATAACATGCACCTTTAGAAATGCAACATGCACATCCACATGGAAATTTTATTGCAATAATCTACAAGCCATAGCCACCAGCTGCATAACCCAAAATTGCCCTAAATAACCCTACGGGCCTTCAATATACATGCAATTTCAATCGCCCAAGAAGATTCTAGAAATTAAACCCTAAAGTTTGAGGCTGACCATCCCTAAGATATTATTATTTACTTTTATTGCATAAGAGTAGGCCCTTCAGAACCCAAAAAGAAATTTTGAAGAAAATTTAACATTTTCAAGATCAGGCAGCCAAACATCCGGAGACCCTAACTCATCAATCGTTGACCTGATGAGCCGCCGTAACCCCATTTTGGGAATTTCATGAAGTTCTCTATAATTCCTTCCTAGTAAAAGCCTAGTCATCTAAGGTTTTGACCCCATTCAGAGCCTATAAAGCCTTCAATACTAAGTTTAAAGTTTATGTACCCTACTGCCAATACCAAAAATATCCAAAATCTACAAAACTAGACTTGATCTAGCAATGAAACTTTACTGGCAGGCTGATATAATCAAAGTGAGCCTCCAGGAAAGAAAATAGAACATTTTTAGCTCAAACGGAAAACTTACTAAAAATAGTAACTTTCCAGAAATAGTAACTCTGCACAAAATAGCCCTTATTGAAAAGAAACCAGAAAATATTTTTGGGTGATGCAAGATTGCTCTTACACCCAAGATGCTCCTACATCAGACACCCGTGGTAATTTGAGAATTGATCCTGTCATGTCTCAGGTGGTTAAAGAAAAACCAAGATGGTTAACCTCCTCCCTTGATAGCCATGATGAATCTTCTATAGTTCGTCCTTTCCATTTGACCAAATAGTCTCCATATGTCCTGTTCCTTGTGCTTCTGCCAACATGACTGTCCAAAATGTCTTCAATCTCCTCTGTACCTGAAGTAGTTGTTGGACTATTCCACTATGCTTTTGTGATCTGATCCTCAATGCCTCCCTCATGATATTCTGTCAAATATGAAATGTTAAAAACTAGTGAAATATTGAGTTCACTGGGCAACTCTACTTCATAAGAATTTCCTGAATCATTCTTCTTTAGTATTTTGCATGGTCCAAACTTCTTCATCTTCAACTTATTATATGTTTCTATTGGAAATCTCTCCTTTCTCAAATGAACCATGAATTCATCTACCACCTGGAATTCCTTATGCCTCTTTTACTTCTCTTCCTTATCCTTGTATTTTGTATTCATTTTATTAATATATTGCCTCACCTCCTCATGCAAATTCTTCAAGTTTTCTGCAAAGTCTTCAACTTCAGTGCTACTTTTCTCTCCATTGTCCAACTTTCTTAATTCTGATGCATTTATGGGACTACTTCCATATACTATATGGAATGGTGATTTACCAGTGCTCCTATTGACAGAGTTATTATATGAAAATTCCACCTATGGTAAAACCAAATCCCATCTCTTTGGTTTATCTCCAACCAAGCATCTCAACAGGTTTCTGTAACTCCTATTAATAACTTATGTATATCCATCAGTCTGTGGATGGTGTGCTGAGTTGAAATTCAAATCTATCTTCAACTTCTTCCACAAGGTTCTCCAAAAGTACCCAACAAAATTGGTAACCCAATTTGAAACTATTCTCTTTGGTAATCCATGTAGTCTTACCGCCTCCCTAAAAAACAATTCTACTACTTGAAAAGCATCATTAGTCGTCTTGCAAGGAATGAAATGTGTCATTTTCAAAAACCTATCCACCACTAAAAAAATGGAATCATGTCCTCTCTGAGATCTCGGTAGGCCAAGAACAAAGTCCATACTAATATTCTCCCATGGCTTCTCCGGTACAGGTAATGGATGATACAACCTTTTATTCTACTTCACTCCTTTTGCCATTTGAAATAACCTACAACCTTGTACAAATTTCTTAACATCTTGTTGCAACTGTGGCCAATAATAGTTCTCACTAACTAGAGAAATAGTTTTATCTCGCCCAAAATGTCCATCCAGTCCTCCACTCTATTTTTCTTGATTAGATTCTCCCTCATGGAACTCTTTGGAATGTACAAATGACTACCTCTAAACAACATATCATCCTTGATTATGAAATCCAACCATTTGGTTCTATCTAGAGTAATAGGTTCTCTACAAGATTTCCAAGCTTCACCAAAATCTGGATCTTCGGGATACAAAGTCTTGAGTTCCTTGAACCCAACAACCTTAATCTGCATCTTTTTCAGCAAAATCAGTCTTCTGCTAAGGGCATCTACAACCCTGTTAGACTTCCCACTCCTATGTTTCAAAACAAAAGTGTAACTCTACAAAAACTCAACCCATTTCAAATGCCTCTGATTCAACTTTCCTTGACTATTTAAATATTGCAAATCTTTATGATCAGTAAATAAAACAAACTCTTTTGGAAAAAGATAATGTCTCCACTTCCTCAATGTCTGAACTATAGCATAGAACTCCTAATCATAAACAAAATGTTTTCTCTTGGCATCATTTAACTTCTCACTAAAATAGGCAATGGGTTTACCGTCCTGATTCAAAACCACTCCAATAGCATTACCACTAGCATCACAGTCTACTTGAAACACCTTGTTAAAATAAGGAAGTGCTAAAACAGGTTGTTCTATAACTTTTCTTTTTAACAATTCAAAACTCTTATCTTCCCCTATAGTCCGCTTAAACTATTTCCTATCCCCTCTCATTGTTTCAGTTAAGGGCCCACAAATATTATTGAAACTACGAATAAAATTTCTATAAAAACTAGCCAAACCATGAAAATATCTTACCTTAGTAGCACTCCTTGAGGTAGGCCATTTGAGGATAGCCTGCACCTTCTCTGGGTCCATTTTTAGACCTTCTAATGAGACTACAAATCCCAAATACACTAATTCCTTTTTCACAAAACAGCACTTCTTCAGATTAATCAACAACTTCTCTTCCCTTAACCTCTCAAATACCTTATGAATATGCATCATATGTTCTTCCAATGTCTTACTAAAAATTAGAATATCATCCAGGTAAACAATAACAAACTTACCCATAAATTATTTCAGTACTTCATTCATGAGTCGCATGAATGTGCTCAGTGCATTGGTTAGCCCAAAAGGCATGACTAACCAATCATACAGGCCCTCCTTTGTCTTGAACATTATCTTCCATTCATCTCCTTCTCTAATTTTAATTTGGTGATATCCACTCTTTAGATCTATATTTGTGAAATACTTAGCTCCACTCAAACAATCCATAATATTATCCATTCTTGGCAAGGGAAATCTGTACTTGATAGAAATCTTATTGATCTCTCTAAAATCTGTACACATCCTCCATTATCCATTTTTCTTTGGTGCTAATACTATTGGTACAACACATGGGCTCAAGCTCTCTCAGACTGATCCCTTCTGCAATAACTCATGCGCTTATATGTTCAATTCCTCACTCTCTACTGGAGTCATCCCATGGGATTCCTTGTTTGGAAAACTAGCCCCTGGGATCAAGTTCATCTAATGACTGAGCTTTCTCACTGGTGGTAATCCATCGGGTACATTATTAGAAACAATATTCTAAAACTCCTCCAACAAGTCTGCAACTTTGGCAGGTTCATCTTCTACTTCTTATTTAACCACTTTTGGAATTAGGGAAAAACACATATGCTGATGGCTCATACCTTCTAAGAAATTTCTTCCATCAACTAAACATATTTTGACATTACTACATACCTTTTCTCCTATTTCCTTCAATGGCTTCAGCTTGTGTCGGACTCCATCCTTTGTCAAAGAATAAGTATTAACATGACCATCATGTATGGCACACTTGTCAAACTACCAAGGCCTTCTTAGCAACCAATTACATGCATCCATGAGGATGATATCGCAAATTACCTCATCTCGGTAACTTCCAATCTTGAACTTCACTAAGCACTGCTCATTTACCAGGACCTTGTGGTCATCCTGCACCCAGGAAATTTTGTATGGACAGGGGTGTTTTTCCCTTTTAAGCTTCAACTTTGTGACCATTTTTTTTTATACCAGATTATCAATGTTTCCACCATCGATAATCACATCACAACACTTATCTTCTTACTTGCATCTAGTGCAAAATAGGCCCTTCCTCTGATCATAGCTCTTCTCTTCATTTATCAGGATCCTCCTAACAACTAGGGTTTCTCCTCTCTCAGCATCATCTTAGTGTTTTGATTGAGATTCTTCATTTGCATACGCAAATCATGCATGGCCTTCATTCCTCCTATCTGTCCTTTCTTGACATTGTGGGCATTCATAGGCTCAGTGTCCTTCTTCTCGGCAACAGAAACATGTCCCACAAAAAATGCCTCTTTCTAGTCCTTGCCCTCTTCTCCTTCCTCTCTAATCCTTATTAGTTTGGTCATGAAAATGATTGAAATTATTTCCCCTCTAATTCTGACTTCTACTTGACTCATCATTCCTTTTTTGATCTTCATTTTGGCCTCCGTAAGACCTTTCGCCAGGTTTCCACCATGACCTCTTCTAGCTTGCTTTCTTTCAAACTTCTTGTTCGGCTTCTCTTCCACTCTTAGGGAAAACTGGTATGCCTCTTCAATGCTGGCCATTCTAACTAGACTCAACTCATCCTGAATACTTGGCCGCAATCCATAAAGATAACGGCCAACTTTTTCCTTCTCAGATTCTGCATGACCTATTCTAATGAGGACTCGGTAGAGCTCTTTTGTATAAACCTGCACAGATTTTCCCACTTGCTTCAACCCTTGCATTTTTCTCACCAGATCTAGCTCGTAATCAACGTGAATGACCTATCTCTTCAACTTCTCCACCATTCAGTCCCATCTTGTGATTTTCTCCTTTTCTCTTCTATTCCTCTCCAACTGAATCTCCTGCCACCAATTTTTGCATGCTCCTTCAATTTGGCCTTTGCAAATTTGACCCGATCTAGGTCTTCGACATCTTCATACTCAAGGTATTCTTCTAGATCATTGATCCAGTCGATCAACTCTTTTGGGTTAATATTTCCTAAAAATGTGGGAACTTCAATCTTAGGTCTCTTTCCAATCTTTGAAATGGCTCTCAAAAGCCTATCATTTTCAGGATCTCTAGGTGCTTCTGGTGCTTCCTAGTCACCTTGTCCTTCTTCTTCAGATTCCTCATCACTTTCATCTCTAACTGTAATATTCATTTATCTACACATCTCCTCTTGCAATGCATGCACTTGCCTCTAGAGGACTCTAAATCCCTCTTCTATCACACCTCCAACTCTTCCACCATGATTCCTTTCTGGAGGCATTTTCAGCACTTTATCACACAAACCCACAACCATAGTCCTGGTGCAAACTGCCTCATAGTCAGCAATGTGTCTACACACTCAAGAACTCCTACTCTGATACCACTTGATGAAGGGTGCTCCCCTTATTAACACAAACACATAACAAAATCAAGAATAACAAGATTTGCAAAGACAGGAAATAGTCCTTCTATTATCCACCATGAAATGAAATTAGAATATTCTGAAATATAACATGCACCTTTAGAAATGCAACATGCACATCCACATGGGAATTTGATTACAATAATATGCAAGCTAGAGCCACCAGCTGCATAACCCAAAACTGTCCTAGACAACCCTACGGGCCTTCAATATATAGTCAATTTTAACCGCCCAAGAAGATTCTAGAAATTAAACCCTAAAATTTGATGTCATCCATCCCTAAGATATGATTATTTATTTTTATTACATTAGAGTAGACACAAACAACTTTGGAACCCAAAAAGAAATTTTGAAGAAACTTTAACATTTTCAAGTTCAAGTAGCGCAACTTCCAGAAACCATAACTCATCAACCATTGACCCGATGGGCTGCCTTAACCCCATTTAAGAAATGACACAAAGTGATTTATAATGTGTGTCACAGGAAACCCTAGTCAGATGATTTTGACCCCATTTAGAGCCTCTAAAGCCTTCAAAAATGAGTTCAAAGTTTCTGTACCCTACTGCCAATACCAAAAATATCCAATATCTACAAAACTAGACTTGATCTGGAAATGAAACGTTACTGGCAGGTTGATACAATCAAAGTGAACCCCTAGGGAATAAAATAGAACATTCTGAGCTCAAACGGAAAACTTACTAAAAATAGTGATTTTCTAGAAATAGTAACTCCGCACAAAATAGCCCTTATTGAAAAGAAACCAGAAATTTTTTTTGGGTGATGCAAGATTTATCTTACACATAAGATGCTCTTGCATCAGACACCTGGGGTAATTTGAGAAGTGACCCAGTCACATCTCAGGTGGTTAAAGGAAGACCAAGATGGTTAACCTCCTCCCTTGATAGCCATGATGAATCTTCTATAGGTCGTCCTTTCCATTTGACCAAATATTCTTCATATATCATGTTCCTTGTGCTTCTACCAACATGACTATCCAAAATGTATTCAATCTCCTCTATAGCTGAAGTAGTTGCTGGAATATGCCACTGTGCTCCTTTGATCTGATCCTCAACACCTCCCTCATGATATTATGTCAAATCATAAATGTTAAACACTAGTGAAATATTGATTTCAGTGGGAAACTCTACTTCATAAGCATTTCCTGAATCATGCTTCTTCAGTATTTTGCATGGTCCAAACTTCTTCATATTCAACTTATTATATGTTCCTACTGGAAATCTCTCCTTTCTCAAATGAACCATGACTTCATCTCCTTCCTGGAATTCCTTATGCCTCATTTTCTTATTTTCCTTAGCCTTGTACTATGTATTCATTTTATTAATATATTGCCTCACCTCCTCATGCAAATTATTCAAGTGTTCTTCAAAGTCTTCAGCTTCAGCTCTACATGTCTCTCTATTGTCCAACTTTCTTAATTCTGATGCATTTCTGGGACTATTTCCATATATTATCTGGAATGGTGATTTACCAGTGTTCCTATTGATAGAGTTATTATATGCAAATTCTGCCTGTGGTAAAACCAAATCCAATCCCTTTGGTTTATCTCCAACCAAGGATCTCAACAGGTTTCCCAAACTCCTATTTACAACTTTTGTCTGTCCATTAGTCTATGGATGGTGTGCTGAGATGAACTTGAAATTTGTCTTCAACTTTTTCCATAAGGTTCTCCAAAAGTACCCAATAAACTTTGTGTCTCGATCTAAAACTATGCTCTTTGTTAATCCATGTAGTCTTACCACCTCCCTAAAAAACAATTCTACTACATAACATCATTAGTCTTCTTGCAAGGAATGAAATGTACCATTTTCAAAAACCTATCCACCACTACAAAGATGGAATCATTCCCTCTTTGAGTTCACGATAGGCTAAGAAAAAATTCCATACTAATATTCTCTCATGGCTTCTCTAGTACAGGTAATGGCTGATACAACCTTGTATTCTGCTTTACTCCTTTTGCCATCTGACATACCCTGCAGCCTTGTAAAAATTTCTTAACATCTTGTTGCAACTATGGCCAATAATAGTTCTCACTAACCAAAGAAATGGTTGTATCTCGCCTAAAATGTCCAGTCATTCCTCCACTATGTTATCTCTAATTAGATTCTCCCTCATGGAATTCTTTGGAATGGATAACTGACTACCTCTGAACAACATATCATCCTGGACTATGAAATCCAACCATTTGGTTCTATACAGAGTAACAGGTTCTCTACAAGCTTTCAAGGCTTCAATAAAACTAGATCTTCAGGATACAAACTCTTGAGTTCCTTGAACCCAACAACCTCAATATGCATCTCTGTCAACAAAATTAGTTTTCTACTAAGGGCATCTACAACCTTGTTAGACTTCCCACTCCTATGTTTAAAAACAAAAGTGTAACTCTGCAAAAACTCAACCCATTTCAAATGCCTCTGATTCAACTTTCCTTGACTATTCAAATATTGCAAAGCTTTATGATAAGTAAATAAAAAAACTCTTTTGGAAAAAGATAATGCCTCCACTTCCTCAATGCCTGAACTATAACATAGAAATCATGATCATAAACATAATATTTTCTCTTTGCATCATTCAACTTCTCACTAAAATAGGCAATGGGTTTACCTACCTGACTCAAAACTACTGCAATAGTATTACAACTAGCACCACAGTCTACTTGAAACACCTTGTTAAAATCTGGAAGTGCTAAAGTAGGTTGTTCTGTAACTTTTCTGTTCAACAATTCAAAACTCTTATTTGTCCCTACAGTCCACTTAAACTCTTTCCTATCCCCTCTCATGTTCCAATCAAGGGTTCACAGATACTACTAAAACTGCGAATAAAACTTTTGTAAAAACTAGCCAAACCATGAAAAGATCTTACCTCAGTAGCACTCCTTGGGGTAGGCCATTCAGGGATAGCTTGCACCTTCTCTGGGTCCATTTTTAGACCTTCAGCTGAGACTACAAATCCCAGATACACTAATTCCTTTTTCACAAAACTGCACTTCTTCAGATTAATCAACAACTTCTCTTCCCTTAACCTCTCAAACACCTTACGAATTTGCATCATATGTTTTTCCAATGTCTTACTGATAATCAAAATAGCATCTAGGTAAACAATAGCAAACTTACGCAGAAATTCTTTCAGTACTTCATTCATGAGTCGCATGAATGTTCCCAGTATATTGGTTAGCCCAAAAGGCATGACTAACCACTCATACAAGCCCTCCTTTTTCTTAAAGTTTGTTTTCCATTTATCTCCTTCTCTGATCCTGAATCGGTGATATCCACTCTTTAGATCTATCTTTGTGAAATACTCAGCTCCACTAAAACAATCCATAATATCATCCATTCTTGGCAAGGGAAATTTGTACTTGATAGTGATCTTATTGATAGCTCAAGAATTTGTACACGTCCTCCATTCTCCATTTTTCTTTGGTGCTAATACTGCCGGTACAGCACATGGGCTCAAGCTCTCTCGGATCAATCCCTTATGCAATAACTCATGCACTTGTTTTCTCAATCCCTCACTCTCTGCTAGAGTCATCCTATGGGCTTCCTTTTTTGGAAAATTGGCCCTTGGTATCAAGTCCATCTAATGAATGATCTTTCTCACTGGTGGTAATCCATCAGGTACATTATCAGAAACAATATCCTAAAACTGCTCCAACAAGTCTGCAACTTCTACAGGTACATCTTCTACTTCTTCTTTACCCACTTTTGGAATTAGGGAAAAACACATATGCTCATGCCTCATACCTTCTAAGAAATTTCTTCCATCAACTAAATATATTCTGGCATTACTACATACCTTTTATCTCATTTCCTTCAATGGCTTCAGCTTGTTTCAGACTCCATCCTTTGTCAAAGAATAATTATTAGCATGACCATCATGTATGGCACGCCCGTCGAACTACCAAGGCCTTCCCAATAACAAATGACATGCATCCATGGTGATGATATCGCAAAGTATCTCATCTCAGTAACTTCCAATCTTGAACTTCACTAAGAACTGCTCATTGACGAGGACCTTGTGACCATCCTACAACCAAGAAATTTTGTATGGGTGTGGGTGTTTTTCCCTTTTAAGCTTCAACTTTGTGACCATTTGTGCTGATACCAGATTATCAATGCTTCCTCCATTCTTCATTTATCAGGATCCTCCTAACAACTAGGGTTTCTCCTCTCTCAGCATCATCTGAGTGTTCTGATTGAGCTTCTTCATTTTCATGTGTAACTCATGCATGGCCTACATTCCTCCTATTTGTCCTTCCTTGACATTGTGGGCATTTATAGGCTTGATGTCCTTCTTCTCCGCAACGGAAACATGTCCCACAAAAACTGCCTCTTCCTGGTCCATGCCCTCTTCCCCTTCCTCTCTAATCCCTATTATTTTGGTCACGAGAATGATTGAAATTATTTCCCCTCTGATTATGACTGCTACTTGACTCATCATTCCTTTTCTGATCTTCATTTCAGCCTCCGTAAGACCATCCACCGGATCTTCCACCACGACCTCTTCCAGCTTTCTTTCTTTCAAACTCCTTGTTCAGCTTCTCTTCCACTCTTAGGGAAAACTTGTATGCCTCTTCAATGCTGGTCATTCTAACCAGAATCAACTCATTTTGAATACTTGGTCACAATCCATAAAGATAACGAGCAACTTTTTCCTTCTCAGGTTCTACATGACCTGTTCTATTGAGGACTTGGTAGAAATCTTCTGTATACTCCTGTATATATTTTCCCGCTTGCTTCAACCCTTGCATTTTTCTCAGTAGATCTAGCTCATAATCAATGAGAATGAACTGTCTCTTCAACTTCTCCACCATTCGGTCCCATCTTGTGATTTTCTCCTTTCGTCTTTTATTCCTCTCCAACTGAATCTTCTGTCACCAAATTTTTGCATGGCCCTTCTATTCGGCCTTCACAGATTTGACCCGATCAGGGTCTTCGACATCTTCATACTCAAAATATTCTTCTATATCATTGATCTAGTCAATCAGCTCCTCCAGGTTAAGATTTCCCGAAAACATGGGAACTTCAATCTTAGGTCTCTTTCCAATCTTGGAAATGGCTCTCAAAAGCCTATCATGTTTAGGATCTCTAGGCGCTTCTAGTGCTTCTTGGTCACCTTGTCCTTCTCCTTCAGATTCCTCATCACTTTCATCTCTAACCGCAATATTCATTCCTCTACACAGCTCCTCTTGCAACGCTTGCACTTGCCTTTAGAGGACTCTAAAGCCCTCTTTTGTCACACGTCCAACTCTTCCACCACGGTTCCTTCATGGAGGCATTTTTGGCTCTTTATCACGCAAACCCACAACCACAGTCCTGGTGCAAACTGCCTCACAGTCGGTGATCTATCTACACACTCAGGAACTCTTGCTCTGATACCACTTGATCAAGGGTGCTCCCCTTATTAACACAAACACACAACAAAATTGAGAATAACAAGATTTGCAAAGACGGGAAATGGGCCTTCTATTATCCACCATGAAATGAAATTACAATATTCTAAAATATAACATGCACCTTCAGAAATACAACATGCACAACCACATGGGCATTTTATTACAATAATTTGCAAGCCAGAGCCACCAGCTGCATAACCCAGAACTGCCCTAGACAATCCTACGGGCCTTCAATATATAGGCAATTTTAACTGCCCAAGAAGATTCTAGAAATTAAACCCTAAAGTTTGTGGCCGACCATCTCTAAGATATTATTATTTATTTTTATTACATAAGAGTAGGCCCAAACAACTTCGGAACCCAAAAAGAAATTTTGAAAAAACTTTAACATTTTCAAGTTCAGGTAGCGCAACTTCTAGAGACCATAACTCATCAATCGTTCACTCGATGGGCCATCGTAACCTTATTTCAGAAATGCCACGCAGTGCTCTACAATGCCTGACTTAGGCAAGCCCAGATAACTAAGGTTTCGACCGTATTCGGAGCCTCTAAAGCGTTCAAAACTGAGTTCAAAGTTTTTGTACCCTACTGCCAATACCGAAAATATCCAATATCTACTTGATCTGGCAATGAAACTTTATTGGCAGGATGATATAATCAAAGTGAACCACCAGGGAAGAAAATAGAACATTTTGAGCTCAAACGGAAAACTTACTAAAAATAGTAACTTTCCAGAAATAGTAACTCTGCATAAAATAACCCTTATTGAAAAGAAACCAGAAAATATTTTTAGGTGATGCAAGATTGCTCTTATACCCAGGATGCTCCTACATCATATATATACGGGTGATCCCACAATAGTGGGTTACACTTTTTTGCCTAAACGGACATTGAACTCTACATTTTGAGAAAAATGTTCACATTCGGATGCATATTGTCGTTAAACTGTTTGAAATCGGAAGACGAAGTA
>MU226784.1:558365-589625 GCA_018584345.1 Thuja plicata
AGTGCTTTACAAGAGGTTAAAGCATCAACGCACAAAAGGAACTGATCAGACAAGCAGTGTCACAAACAACAATTCACCTTGTTGATACAGTGTGTATCAAATAACCAGAAGGTTGTAGCCTTCACCACTGGGATAGTGAGTCCACCACCCCTAACAGGGTTATTGTAAAAGACTCTTAACAGGGTCAGACCCTTAACCAGGTCACTATACTACTGCATTGTAATGAACAACTCCTAACAGGGTTGAATGATCTTTTAACAGGGATTTCTATAAACCAGCATAGTTCTTTGTGGGTGCTAATTCCCACCGGGGTTTTTACCATTTGGTTTCCCCGTAATCAAATTGTGTGTTGTGTAATGTGTTATCTGAATGTGCATTTACTTTGTATCAATCTAGATTAATAAGTATAAGAAAAAGATAAAGTTGTTGATAACTGATTCACCCCCCCTCTCAATTATCCCTGAAGTATTCTAACAGTTGACAACACCACTGGTGTGTACCTCAATGGCTCCAAGATAGCATCTAACTACTAAGAACTACTAAGAACTATCGATAATTGAACTCTGCAACTACAAGGAATGAAATGATGAAAGGGCTAATAGTATGGACTGCAAAATCCTCAATTTTGCCAACCCTTTGAAATGAGGTCAGACTTCTTATTTATACACATAGGTGTCCTAAAGCTTAACCTAATCTAAATTTACACTCAACAATTAAATATAATATCTAGTGGCCAGTACTACTTGCCCCACTTCACAATCACCTCGAAGAGGACCGAGGTCTGATAGATTGGTGGAAGAAGACAAGAAGAAAATATGGAAGAATCGACATCAAGAAGAGTGCCAAAAAAAGAAGAGAAGAAATCTAATCTTTCCAGAGTTCGACGCTACATGCCTCATTAATGCGAAATGTGTCTCACTGTCTTCGATGCGCCAGGTAGTTAATGCTGGAGTGATGCCTTGGGAAGATCACCTGTCAGAACCATCCTTCTATCTGACATACCTTACCGGGGTCATCCAATTTCTGACACCCCTATTGACTATTGGATAACGACTAGTCGGCTCCGGGGAACCCAGACACGGGTCATCGAAAGAAAACAAAACTGTTGGTCGGGATCCAGGAGCTTACGCTCAAAGAATAAAGAATGTTGTAACTGCTCCTCGTTGGCAGATACCTCTGGAATCCGGAGAACTTTACTGTCCCTTGTATTTCTTAAATGTTTTCAGGAGCTGGGCAACTCCATCTTCATCAATATCCTTGAGGCTAGCCCGACGGTACCTGGCCACCTCCACCTGCTTGCCCAGATCTAGAGTATTTACTTTGAATTCCATGGCCATCTTAACAACATTGTGGGCCTGGAGCACCATGTAAGATATATGTGACATCTTTGCTTCGTCCATTCCCTTCGGGGACTGATATCGAGCTTCTATTAGCTCATCAAATTTTCCTACAACATACTCCTCTGGAGTACATGTTTCGGTACTAAAGGGATCGACTCCTGAAACCCTTGTAATGAATTCCTTGTACATATTTAACGAATACTCAACCTCTAGAACTTTATCCCGCAGGGCCCCTACCATTTGCTTGCTTATCTCCAATTTGAGATCAACTCTGGAGTGCTGGGTCCAGACAAAATCGAAGGATTCTTCTCCCAAAATTTCAGCCTCGGTGACAACTTCCTCTCTGAGACTCATGACTTCTCCCAACTCATTCATCCAGGACTCGTACTGCTTATTCTCTCCTTCCCAGATGGAAATGGTATTTTTGGCCTGGTGCAAAATGTTGGCAGCTGCGTACAGGTCCGAGAGTGTAATTACTAAGAAATGTCAGACGTTTCCTACCTGTTCAACTACCCAATCATCAGCTGCGCCTTCCTTTTCATACTTCTTAGTGCATCTATGTCACCCTAAGGGAGCGGTGCTCCAGATGTGGAAGCTTCCGAAGGAATGACAGTGATGGGTTGTGAAAGCTCTGTTAAAAGCCTGACGAGATTTGCATTCTTCTCTCTCTCTTCCTTGAGCTTCTGGGCTTGCTTTTCATAGTGGGCCTATATTTCCCAGTTGGCCTCCTTCAATAGGTCCAGCTCTCCTTGTTTATCCCTCTTCCCCAGAGGTACTTCTATCACCGTGTATTCTGTAGCACTTATTGCTGCTTCCTCTTTGTCTGGGGGAGGTGTCACAACGATTGCGACTGTATCTCTGCCCAAACCAGTCCGAAGGGAATGGAGGGTCTGAGCCTTCTTCTATTTAGGTGCCTCCCGCGCCTGTGCCATCATCTCAGCTTGGGAGAGATGGGCTTTCATTTCCGCCGGGGCCTTTCTCTTCTTAGAAACCACCAACCATTGTGGTGGCGAGGGTGGCCTTGCTGCCAAAGTTTGATCCTGTGTATCCCCTCCGAGGTTTCGCTGTTCATCCCCGGTGTTTTGAGTCTCTTTGGACTCCTTTTCTATATTTTCTGGACCACCTGCATCATCAACCTTAGTGTCATCAACATCTTTTTCCTCGGTGTCCTTGTCCTTAGTAGTGTCGAACTCAACATCTATATTCCCGGGGATTTTCCCCTCATCTTGCTGTTGTTGCCGCTATTCTTCGACACCATTTTCCCGGACATTTTCCTTCGTAGGTGTATTTTCTAGAGGTGGCAGGGGTGTCTGGCCAATATTTACCAGTTGGGCCATTAAGAACACCTCGCCAAATGTTACCTTCTTCGGGGTAGGAGGAGGCATCTAGAGCATGGCGACTGAGGTTATGGTTGTTCCCGTAGGTCCAGTTCCCTCATCCGATGTTGGATTCTCATCTTGTACTTGCCTCTTCTACTATACTTCAGTCTCTAGAACCTATATCTCTAGTACATCAAAGATGTCTACTTGTTCTAGCTCCTTTTCCCTTCTACCTAGGCTTCCTACTCTGCGGCGGCTTCTTTCTCTGGGATCTCCCCTTTAGTGTGGGTCGTTATTTCCTCCTAGGCGGTGATCTCATCCACCGCTCTCCTGATGTCCCCCTATAAATTTATGAGCTCGCCCATCCTGAATATTTCATCAAAGTCATCGTGCAGAGGGGAGGTCTCCAAGGGATCTTTTGGCTGATTGTCTGGCTCAAGGGAGTCTGAGGAGACAATATGTACTTTGGGGATGGTGGGCATCCCAAGTTTTGCTGCCACCCTTGGTTGAGGACTGCTTATCTTTTTCTTCTTCCTCCTGGTTACCAAGGGGGGCCCAACATCCAACATAGCTTCCCGTTCTTCCTTCGCTCCGATCCCTGTTACTCAAACCATAACTTCTGCAAGTGACGGGGAATTGGAAGGGCAGACAGGTCCGGCCATAATAGCTGGGATGGCCAACCAGGTGATCAATTTCTCCTTCATTTGGTGGGATGCTGCCAATTGAAGCTCTAATTATTTTGTGACAGGAACGGAGGATGGGACCTGGGATGGGGTCCCAAATTTTCTCTTTCCTTTATCCTCACCCTGCGAGGAAGTCTCGGCCCCAGAATTTGATCCCTGCAAGAATGGGCCAAATTTTTGTGTGCTTTTTGGACACACCTTCTAAAAATATGCATGGCTACGTTCAATTATATTATAGGTGAGGTCCTGAATTGTCAGACCTTTCGGGGTGGTCCAATCCACCAAAGGGAGAGCCATCTTGTCTACTCCCTAGGCCTTATACTGCGGGTCCTCTGTCGACCCGATATCTGAAAACTCATTAGGGAACTTTCGAAGCTTCATCCGCTTCGTCATCCCTTGTGTCATCCAGACAAAATGTCAGTTTTGGACTTCAAAATCATCCTGGAAATCTTCCCAAAAATATTCTAAGTGAAACTCATGGGGGTCTGCTACCCGAGGAAGTGTCATTGCTATCTTGTCTAGCGGATCAAAATTATTCCACTCCAAATAGAATTCTACCAGCCCTAAGCTCTTAAGTTCACTATCAGCCTCCTTTACCACTACAAGGCTGCAGGAATAGTTCCCACAAGTGATTGGGAACGGGATGTTGGTAACCTTCTTCAATGCGAAAAAGGCATGCAGCTCCAGAATTTATTTGCAGTACTCCAAAACAATTATCTTATCCCTACAATGTTTGTGTAATAAGTAGGGTTTCCCGAAGAAGTCGGTCACCCGAATGTATGTGTGCTCCTGAAATTGAATGTAATAGTGGCCATAAGTGTTGACCAAGTTCATTGCTTCCTTTGATAGCCGGTATCTGGCATCCCAAGTGGGTGTAATAATGTTGTAGTAAATGAAAACATCATTTACTCTGCAGAAGCTGAGGAAAGTGGCCTCCCATTGGATTTGTGGGAAATAATCCCACGGAGCATTTTGGCCTTTGCCAGTCCTGAGCTCGCCCGCTGTAAGTAATCCTCGGGTGATGGGGGGTTGTTGCGCCAGTACCCACAAGACGTAAGAAGTCATGTAAAATTTGGAGGACCGGGTGACCTTGACGAGCTGAGCATCCACGTGATTGGAAATGATGGTGGCCCAATCAAAATTCTACCCACTGGAGGTGATGCCTAACAAGAAATAGTACATCTATGCCGAGAATTCCCAGGCATGGGGCTCTCCAAAGACCCTGCATAAAGCGATGATCCCCATCTTTATGCTTTCCTTAAATTCTGTTTGGGGGATCTCCAGTTTCATCTTTTTGAAATCTTTCCTTGGCACCTTAAGCGAATTGGTGTTGAGATACTATTGGGCAATGTGCGAAAGCTTCTAAAATTCCTCCAAGGCTAGAGACCGAGTGAGAATGGATGCATCATCAAATTGGGGGATCCCCAGCCCCGAAGCAAAAGTCACAGCATCCAAAGACACCATGGGCGTTGGGTAGCCTGTCAAAACTGGGGCGGCGAGCATGACAGTGTGGAAATTTGTGTTGTAGTGTCCTGCCAGGGTGAGAATGAGCTTTGGAGCTTGCACAGAGCAGGGAAAGCAGGCGGCCACATTGAGGGCCAATGGATCTCCGACCATACACTGAATGAGCATTATTTTTACTAAGGCCTACACCTCGGCCCACATTCTGACACTTGTGTTGGTAACCAACTGAAGCTTGGAATCAACCTTCGATCCCAGAATGGTGTCTCCCTTCAGATACTTCATTTTTTTATGGGAGTTTTTCCAAGGCCTTCTTGGCCTTCATCCTGACAGCTGCCCTAGATGCAGCAGTAGTGGGAAGTTCTAGACTCCCGGGTGGGGAAGATGTTGATGCCTCATACATGATTGATGGGTGATATTTTTACAACCTGCAGGACAAGACGATCATCAGTATCGGTAATAAAACATAACATTATTCCAGATCCTAGATATTTTCACCATCACCTCGCATATGTTTCTAAAAGGATGTTAGTATGCATCAAACCTAGAGAAATATATATATATATATAATTACTTAGGGAATTTGATTTATTCCTGGGCTCTCGGGGATTTTAGCTCATGCGATGAAGTGGAATAAAGACCCAAGAAAGACTTGGGACTCAAAGTCCGAAAAACTAACCGTTACTGACATGACCAGAAATAAGTCGTATTAGGCTGACGTGGGAATGTCACATGGCCATGTAGTAATGGGAGTAATGGTATTAACGCTGACATTTGTCCAAACACACGAGAGCATGAATGCCACTTGGGCTATTTTTGAATGCTCGCATGTGGGAAACTTAACCCGCCATTAAGATTGAACTGACGGGAGAGAGAGAAAATTGCCATGGCAAGAACCAGCAAGGTGTCGAGTTCGAACCATGGAGACATCTCTCAGGAAAGCTGCAGACTTGAGGTTTTGACATGGAGCGCAAAGAGCTTGCCACAAAATAGGAAGGATATGCATGAAGTATACAAATTTACAGATGGCTGAAGCACCGCGAGGGCCGAATCACAACTCACGGGCCTACTAGAGATGAGCCTATATATAATTATTTTCAGAAAAATACAGAATGTACAGAGCCTACACAAGAACTTACTAATTTACAACTGCACAAAGGGCAGACAACCCTTTGGTAGAGCCATCCTACCAATGGGAGGCGATAATAGGAACAAAACCAGAAACAAAAGAAAAATAGAAAACGCAACAAAAAACCAAAACTAGAACGAAACAGAAATGAAACTAGAAAGCACGAAGGAGAACCAGAGAGGCCTACCTGAAAACATGGGGAATGTGGAGGAACAAACACGGGAGGTGCTCTGTGAACCAGGAAGCTTCAAATGACTACTAACACACCACCGCGAACTACTGTTAATTCACTTGTTAATCACAAAGAGAAAATTGAACTTAACGCCTTAATCGCCTTTGAATCACTCTAATCACTCTACATATTTTCATCATGATAAATGTAAAAGTGATAGGTAAAACCTATTTATACCCTTAGGGTAAAAACACGTTGCTTTCCTCAACCAACTCCAGAAAAGGAAAACCTCTGGATTCTGGGCCCAAGGATTCCATGTAGTTATACCCTCTAAAAAAAAGAGGAAATAGTTACAAAGAATCCCGGAGTCCAAGATCCGACTGACTCAAAAAAAGACAAACACACTCAGGGACTGAGTCTTGGAAGAAAGAGAACCAAAAGAAAAAGAAAACAACCCTCGTGGAAGCAAAGCCCGAAGGGAAACAAAAGGGACCAAGAAAAGAAAAAAGTGAAAAAAGGGGGACCCAACATTTTGCCTACAAAATGTAGGGACAGGTATGCAGGCCATAAGAAATGGCGACTCACCAGGATGAATGCCTTAGCGCATTCAAGAACTTTAGAATCTCTGGTTACTGAAACTGGAATTGATCTTTACCTAGAGCATATTGCATGCAAAGAGCGAGGTGTCTGAGAAAATGTGACTCGTCATTAATTTAATCCTTCGGTCTTTCGTCAGCTATGAGGTGTGTGCTTTGAAAGAAAATCAAGCCGATGATTTTTGGGAGCAGCAGAGGGGAGGCACTGAATATATTGGACCAAAGTCATCCTATCTTGCACGTTTCCCCTGGATACTAGAATTCTCTATTCTTTAGTTCTTTTATTTTTATTTTCTTTTGAAGATGGGAAGGCGGTACTTCTTTCATCGTGAACCTTAAGCTTAGCTAATTTTCACGGCGGTACTTTTTCCACCTAGCCACCCATTTTAAATTGCTGAATAGGAGAGAATGTTCCGGACCTGGGATATTCTTATGATTTTTAGACTTGGCCAATAACCAGTGCAACCGATCTTCCCTCAAGGACTATGTGATTACTTGCTTCTTTGGATTTTCTGTTAACTGATTTCTGGACTTCCAAGATATGAATCTGATGAAGATTACTCATAGCCTATTACCATACATACAAAATAACTCCGGAGTGTGAACAAACTCCACCATGCTAGCAATAGATTCCAAACTACCCAAAATGCATAAGGTACCGTTCCAGGGACCATATATTATGCAAAGCATACCTGCCTACAAGAAGAGGGCAACACACCAGGAACCCAGAGAAAAAAAAACCCAAAAATAAAAGCAAGCAAGAAAAAGGAAGGTGGTCCTGGAGGATGGCCGACAAACTATTTACAAGAACAAGGCACTCCAAAAGGAGCACTGGAAAAGATATTTACAAGCAAGAACTTTACATATAGTATGATTTCAGACAAAACTACCACCCACCTCATTCAAAATAGTGCTTGAGAAACTGTCCATTGACATGAAATGGAACGGATTCTCTGGTCATGGTATTGAGGTGATAAGTATTTGCCCCACAGATCTAAGATATCAGATATGGTCCGAGCCAGAGCCATTGAAACTTAGTGTGCTTCCCCTTCTTTTCCCGGGCCTTGTCCCACAAGAGGACCAGGTTTGAGATCTGAAAGGCCTTATATTGGGCTCTTCAGTCAAAGCATCGTTTAAGTACTGATTGGTGACGTGCAAAGTGCTCAAGGGCTGTGTCTCTTTTCTCCTCCATTCGCACCAGGTTCAGAAATTGAACTTCCACAATGTTATCTCAGTTTTCAAAATCTTGCATAAACTGTAAGATCAGGATTTGTAAGTTGATAGGGAATACTGGATTCTGGCCATAAACCAGGTGAAATGGGGATGTCCCCAAGGCTACCTTAATTTTAATGCGATCCACCCAAAGGGTGAACCTAAGCTTTTGGTGCCAGTACTAGGGGTTTTGTTCTAACAGATATTTGATCACCTCCAATAGATTTTTGTTAGTGGATTCAGCCACACCATTACCCTGGGGTAGTAGTTGTTGGAGAAATTTAGGGTGATCTTCCTTTTGTAGGTCCATTCAAGTAATTACGCTGAGGAAAACGCCAGACCATTGTCACACACTATAGTGAATGGCATTCTAAAATGGGTGACTATGTTTTCTTCCTGGAATTTAATAACTACACCTGCTGTGTTGTTTTTGCAAGGAATCACTTCAAACCACCAGGTGCAATAATCGGTAGCAATCAGAATGTACCGGTGGTTGGCAGATGAGTTGGGGTTGATTTCCCTAATAAAATCAAATGCCTATTGGGCGAAAGGTCAAACTTCAAAGACTGGCTGCAAAGGCATGGCCGGGTTTCGCTCACGATGTGTCGTTGTTTGGCAAGTGTGGCATCTCCTAACGTGACTGTAGACATCCTTAAAGATGAAGGGCCAATAGTATCCAGCCTGGAGAATCTGATGGGCAGTGGCGTCAACTGAGCCATGCCTGGTTCTGAACTGCCTGTGGAATTCTTCAATCATCTTGGCAGCTTGAACCCTATTAACACTCCAGAGGTAAACTCCCTCATAGTTCATGCGAAAGAGAATTTTGTTCTTGATCATAAAATATGCACTCTTCAGCCGCAAGGTGTGACATTTGTTTGGGGAAAGCCCCTCCGGGCATCTGTTGTTGAGAAATAGGTACACCAAGTCAGTATACCATGGGTCTTGGGTGACGGACTCCACTGTGTAAGTTTGGCATTCAATTTTTGGAGTTCCTTCCGCCATTGCTCTACATATTCCCTAGCCTCAGACTATCTTCATGGGTTGCATTTCCAAATCATACTCTTGGAGGATGGCCATCGATTTCCCCCTTCCTTCACCCAATTCACTCTATAGGAGCAGTGATTTAACTTCCTAGTCTGGAATGATAGCATGCACTTTGCTCCGAAGAATATAATGTCACAATTTCTTCACGGTGCAGATGAGAGAAAAGGCCTTCTTTTTCAAAGGTGAATACTGGACTTCGGTGTTCTTAAAGGGGGAGCTCATGAAAGTTATAGGTCGTTCTTCCCCTTTGACCTTCTGGGTCAAAACTATTGCGACAGAATGCGGAAAAGCAAAGGAATATATGTGAAATAGAAGGAAATAGTCCAGACTAGCCAAGACTAGTGCCTCCATGATTGTTTTCTTAATTTGGGCGAATGCCCTCTTTGCTTCAGGAATCCACTCAATCTTTGTGTTTTTCTTCATCATGTTGTTGATTTGTTTGACGATCTCGATGAATCCAGTGATGAACTACTAGACAAAGTTTATCTTTCTGAAGAAAGATCTCATCTCTTTCTTACCATTGGGAATTTGTAGATTCAGCAATGCTTCGACTCTTTCAGGGTCAATGGATATCCCCTTCTCGGAGATGATATGCCCGAGCATCTTCCCTTCAATGACCCCAAATATATATTTCTTAGGGTTGAGGGAAATTCCATACCGACGACATCTCTCACAAATTTGGAGGAGGTGATCAGAGTGATCACGCCTATCCCAAGAAAAGATGGTCAAATCATCCATGTAGATGATTATACATCTGTTAACTAGGCCTTCGAACTCAATGTCCATAGCCTTTTGAAATGTTGCCCCTATGTTAATAAGGCCAAAGGGCATCCTCCAGTATGCAAATGTTCCCCACTTGGTGGTGAACATCATTTTGTCACTATCTTCATACTTAACCATGACTTGGTTATACCCAAAGTACCCATCCAGGAAGGACATCATTTGGGATCCATTCACGATTTGTAACACCTCATCCAATGAGGGAAGAGGGTGATTATCCTTCTTAGATGCCTTGTTCAAATTTCAAAAAAACCATGCAAAGGAGGATCTCGCTGCTTTTCTTCCGCATAGGGATGATATTGGCAACCCAAGTTGTGTGCCAGATAGGAAAGATAATCCAGGCTTACAACAATTTTTGAACCTCCTGATGAATTAGAGGTTCTATCAGTGGGTTTACTAGTCTTTGCTTTTGCCAGAAGGGCTTAGCATCTGGTTTTAGTGGGATGGTATGGGTCATGATGGATGTGTTGTAGGTCTTCAGATCCTCATACCCCCACGTGATTACATCAATGTATTATTGGAGAACCACGAGAATCATCTCCTTCTCCTCTGGGGAGCAAGAGGTGCCAATGTGTACAAATTTTTCTTCACCAGGCTTTCCAATGTTGATCTTTTCAAATTTTCCTCCCTCAGAGGAGGATGATATCTTTTCCTGGCCTTGGGGGTCCAATTCAAAGATACATTCCAGCGCTACCATCCCCTTTGGGATGGTGTTGTTTGGTAGGCCTATGATCCCATCATCTCCTTCACCTTGTCCGGTATTGTCATGATCTCTTTCATCCACTATTTGATCCTCGAAGATGCCAACATTGGCCATGAAGGCCAGAATATGTTGATCATCCTCAAAGACCTGAAAGTGGGTGATATTGTCTAGGATGGATGGGGTGGGGATCATCTCAACGGAGAACTTTCGAAGCCATGAGCTAGCCATTGGCTCAAGGGTGTTGGCAGACACGACAAGGGCATACAGAACATAATTTCATTTCCAGGGAATGAGTTCAATGCCGAAGACATCAAAATATTCAATGAGGCTCATGCCCGGTTGTGATATGCAGCCAGCCTTTTGTCATGGAAAGTATACTAGCTTCGGACCTATTTAACGATCAACTCTGAATCACCCATTACCCAAAGGCGTGTGATTCCTTTTCTTAGTGCGAATAGGAGTCTAAGGACCAAGGCCTCATACCCCGTAACATTGTTTATGTAGTTAAACTATAGCCTCTAAGACACAAGGGAGGATCTCCCCCGTCGGTTGATCAGTTCCACTCTGGCCCCGTAGCCTTGTTTAGACCGGGACCCGTCAAACTTCAGGGTCCACAAGTCATTGTTTGTTTTCTGGGGCTGGGAAGGTGAAGTGGCATTTGGATTGATTTTGGGAAGATTGGGAGAACTTTCCCCCAATTTTGATGGCACATGGGTGAGGTTTATCCCTGGAGAAGTCTGTGGTTGGGATTCCTGGATAGGCAACGCCTTGTGCGTACCGCCAGAATGATTGGTGGGTCCAGGAAAAGCTACTTTTCTTTTTTCTCCTAGAGGGCATTGGTATGGCAGGTAGCAATTGCGATGCAAGGCTCACACTCTATTTTAGAATGTTTTTGATAATGCACCCGGTACCAAGTGTTAGACAAGAGTGTAGTGGGAGTAGCTGCGTTACCCTATGAGTTAACCTCACCCCTCAGTTTTTTTTCTAGGTCCTGAATTCTCTGAAAAACTATGGGATCCTCCCCGGGGGTGAAATTGAATGTAAGGATCTTGAGGGGTCGGTACACCCCGGGGGAGGTCTCAGAGAAAAGGACTTCATTTACCCTCCCAACTTCAGTGAGGACTTGCTTTATCCTGGGTTCACTTTCTACCCGAATTTGGTTAACTCCATGGAGAAATACCCATTAAGGGCCTTAAACCAATTCTGACTTAATAACAACCCATAAGTTTCAAGGATATCCACCACTTGGACGTCTATTATGCTTGATATCTAGGGGTCTTGGAGGAGCTGAATCTGGACGTTCTTTAGCTCACCCACTATTTTTATAGCAATTTTGTCCAATTGGACTACTGCGCCTTTGGATGGGGTGGGAAAGAGTCCGAGCTTCTGGCATATAGATAAGGGCATTACGTTTCCCGAAGCTCCAGAGTCTACCAATCAATTGTGTATATTCTTCCCTTGTATGTTCAAACCTAGTAGGAAGGGAGGATCCTTAGTGTTTCCCTAGAAGAAATTCACGTTGGCATCATCAAATGTGACAGTCTTGGGTGGGCAACTGACAACTTCTAGGTTTCCCAAGAGCTTCAGAAGGGACTTCTTCTTCTCAGGACAATTTAACAAAACCTCCATCAAGGTCATGGAGGTGGTGGTTCTTTCTAATGCCTTAGTGATGTCAAACCTTCCCCCTAGGTAAACTTGGCTTCCCTTGGCCGGATCCTTAGCTTGGTTAGAGTCGAGCCCTTTCGGTGGGAAGGAGCGATCAATTGTATATCCCGGGGAGGGGTATCTTTGGGAGGTGTTGGCGTATACACTGGCCCTTTACCAACTTGACTCTGAGTGTTATAGGGATTCTGTGGGTTGGTGAAGGCATTGGTCTCAAAGGTCAGGATAGATTCGTCAAAGAACCCCTATAATTTAGGTCCTTCTTCATCTTCTTTGTATGCTCCAAAGAAGACGGTCTCACAGGTGAAGGCACTGTGAGTAGGCTCTTGTGTGGATGTTTCCAAGGGAGTAGGATCGACAAGTTGTTGTCTGTCCAACAGGGAGATCATGATGCCCTTCTCTAGTGTGGCACAGTTCACCTCAGTTTGAGAGCTGGTGTCATGCAATCTACACCAGTTAGTCAAGGGCTGGAGTTCGGTAATCAACATGAAATGAGTAGGTACAGCACCACCCTGAGTGGTGTTTTGGTTTAGAGGAGGACCTCTGCTGTTTGCGTTGTTATTCCATTGTTGTTGATTGGGCCACGACCCATTGTTGTAGTTTCTTCCTCCGACATTGGTATTTCATTGTCTGGAGAAGACATTCCCTCTCTGGGAATTAGGGTTGTGGGGCGCGGTAGATCCCACCTTTAGTTGTCCCATGTCCACAGTCAAGGAGGACACCAATCACCAGAGGGATTCAACCTCGACAGACCGCTGGGTGTTTGCGTCACAGTGTGACGGTTGTTGTGGTTGGTTCCCAGGGAAAGCAACAACAACTCTCGGAGTAGAGGACTACAATCCTCTAGTCATAGGCGACTGAAAGAAAGGTACTCTGGAGGGTTGTGTTAGTGGTTGTTGCATTTCCTATGGCTGGTTAAAGGGAACAAAGTCCAGAACCGGTACTGTTTGAGTTTGTGATGGGTAAACGTACCCGACCTATTGGTCTATCAGCGGTGGTGGGTTCATGTCCATCGGTGGGGTGCCCATTGCTTGATTGGGATTGTATCCCCTGGCATAAGAAGTTCCACCAGGTATCATGTTGAATGGCGTGCTTTGCCCAATCCCACTGGGAGCTTTTCTCAAACCGCGGGTCAACTCCAGGGCTAGGTTTTAAACCTTTGCTAGAGTATCCCAGTCATTTGCAGCAGTGGTTCTCCAAGGGAGAGTGGCAACAAAAGGGTCCATGGTGTTTAGGTATGTTTGGATGGTTATGTCTGTGGATGGGATGAAGGGGCCCATGCACCGCTTCAAGGCTCATTGGAATCGATGGTTGAATGTCGCGAGAGGTTCATTCGGTTCCTTCCTGATGGAGATGAATTGGCTGTGGGACCACGTCGGGTCCACGTGTACGTGGAAGGCTGCCAAGAAGGCATCTTCCATATTTTACCGACTATTGATTGAGTTGGCAGTCAAGTTAAGGTACCAGTTTAATTTGTTTTGTCCCAAGGACACTGGGAACATCCGGGTCACAACGTCTTGATATTGGATCTGGTGTCAGTTCATGGCATCTTTGTATGCCTACAGATGCTCTTCTGTGGTTCATGAGCCTAGGTGCTCATATTGAGGGTAGATCTTCTCTGGATGCAGAGGAAGATCGTTGGTAGCGTCGGGGAACTACCCCATGGGGGACCCAGTGTTACCGAAGTAGGTAGCCATCGTGAGTGTTTTATTTTGGCTAGGTTGAGTGTTGGTCCCCGAGTTTATCTAAGGAATTTGGGTATTCTCTTGTGTAGCGAATCCCCAGATAAGGTTGGCAGGTTGTTTGGTCTTTGGGGTCCGCTTCTTTCGAGCAGGAGGCTCGAGTTCGACAAACTTTCTGGGGTTTGGGTCTGATCGAAGGATTCTTTCAAAATGAGCGGGTGAAAAAGACCCAATCCCACTAAAACCTTGATTCTTAAAACTATGGCTTGGGGAACCCTCAGGCAGTGTAAATTTAAAATCTTCTAAATGGTATGAGCTCATGCCCCCCTTCTAGCGCTAGTTTATATTGATGGGACATTGCAACCGGTCTCATCAACAGATTTAAATTTCCACTAATTTAAATGCCAACTTTGCCTGTAAAGGTTGTCCGGGGAATAAATTCTTCGGGCCTTCAAGCACTTGAGTGTTGGGTCTCAACAGTGCGGGAGCTAAGTTGGGTGTGTGACTATTTTTGTTCAGGGGGATAGCTGGTTTTTGGCTCATCTTCTCTGAGGATTTCGTAAAGAGGTCGGGTTTTCCTGCAAGCACGCATTAGTTTACGAAATGAACTTCAAAATATATGCCAAGGTTAAGAGTTCATTCCTTCTACTTATAGTTATGCTAAATATTTCAAACATCAACCATGCTCTAATGAACTACACTAAATAGTGAACATATAAAGAACCAGTGATTCATACACGCTCAATAGAAAAGGGAAAAGAGGTTGTTAATCTACTTAAAACACTAGAGCAGAGGAGATTAGAAACATACAACACAAAATAATGTTAACTCAGAGATTTCAATGCCAACAACATCATTGCCAGAATACTTCCTTCTTCATTAACAAGTTTCCAGCATCACTAGTGTGTACATCAATGGCTCAAAGAGAGCATCTAACTACTCAGTTTTACTGAGCATTGAGCTCTGCAACTACAAGGAATGAAATGTTGAAAGGGCTAATAGTTTGGACTGTAAAATCATCAATTTTGCCTACCCTTTGAAATAAGGTCAAACTTCTTATTTATACACATAGGTGTCCTAAAGCTTAACCTAATCTAACTTTACACTCAACAATAAAATATAGTATCCGATGGCCGGTACTACCTGCACCACTTTACAATCACCTTGAAGAGGACCGAGGTCTGACAGATTGGCAGAAGAAGACAAGAAGAAACTATGGAAGAATCAGCATCAAGAAGAGTGTCAGAATAAGAAGAGAAGAAATATGATCTTTTTAGAGTTTGAGGCTACATGCCTCATTAATGAAAAATGTGGCTCACTGTCTTCGATGCACTAGGTAGTTAATGCTGGAGTGGCGCCTTAGGAAGATCACCTGTCAGGACCATCCCTCTATTTGACATACCTTACCGGGGTCATCCACTTTCTGACACCCCTATTGACTATTGGATAATGACCGATCGAATCCAAGGAACCTGGACACGGGTCATTAAAAGAATAGAAAACTGTTGGATCTGGGATTCTAGGATCCGGGAGCTTATGCTCAAAGAATAAATGATGTTCAAACTCCTCCTCGCTAGCAGATACCTCTGGAATCTGGAGAACTTTATTGTCCCTTGTATGTCTTAAATTTTTTGGGGAGTTGGGCAACTCCATCTTCATCAACATCCTTGAGGTTGGCCTGACAGTACCTGGCCACCTCCACCTACTTGCCAAGATCCAGAGTATTTACTTTGAATTCCATGGCCATCTTAGCAGCATCGTGCACCCGGAGCACCATGCGAGATATACATGACATCTTTGCTCCATCCATTCTCTCCGGGGACTGATATCAAGGTTCCATTAGCTCAAAAAAATTTCCTACAACATACTCCTCTGGAGTACATGTTTTGGTACTAAATGGATTGACTCCTAAAACCATTATAATGAATACCTTGTACATATTTAAAGAATACTCAACCTCTGGAACTTTATCCCGTAGGGCCCCTACCAATTGCTTTCTTATCTCCAATTTGAGATCAAGTTTGGAGTGTTGGGTCCGAACAAAATCGAAGGATTCTTCTCCCAAAATTCCAGCCTCAGTGACGACTTCCTCTCTGAGACTCGTGACTTCTCCCAACCCATTCATCCAGGACTCGTACTGCTCGGTCTCTCCTTCCCAGATGGAAAAGGTATTTTTGGCCCGGTGTAAAATGTTTTCGGTTGTGTACAGGTCTAGAAGTGTACTTGCTAAGAAACACCAGATGTTTCCTACCTGTTCAGCCACCCAATCATTAGCTTCCTATGCCTTCCTTTTCATACTTCTTAGTCTATGTCACCCTAAGCGAGTAGTGCTCCGAATGTGGAAGCTTCTAGAGGGATGGAAGTGATGGGTTGTCCAAGCTCTGTCAAAATCCAGACAAGATTTGCATTCTTCTCTCTCTCTCTTCCTTGAGCTTCTGGGCTTGCTTGTCATAGTGGGCCTCTATTTCCCAGCTGGCCTCCTTCAATAGGTCCAGCTCTCCTTGCTTATCCCTCTTCCCCAGAGGTACTTTTGTTACCATGTATTATGTAGCATTTATTGTTGCTTCCTCTTTATCTGGGGGAGGCATCGCAATGATTGTGACTGTATCTCCGCCCAGACCAGTCCGAAGGGAATGGAGGGTCCGGGCCTTCTTCTATTTAGGTGCCTCCTGCGCCTGTTCCATCATCTCAGCTAGGGAGAGATGAGCTTTCGTTTCTGTCAGTGCCTTTCTCTTCTTAGAATCCACCAACCATTGTGGTGGCGGGGGTGGCCTTGCTGCCAAAGTTTGATCCTGTGTATCCCCTCCGGGGTTCCACTGTTAATACCTGGTGTTTTGAGTCTCTTCAGACTCCTTTTCTATATTTTTCAGACCACCTGCATCATCAACCCTAGCGTCATCAATATCTTTTGCCTCGGTGTCCTTGTCCTCAGTAGTGTTAGACTCAACATCTGTATTCTCAGGGATTTTCCCCTCATCTTGTTGTTGTTGCCGCTATTCTTCGGCATCGTCTGCCAGGACATTTTCCTCCGTAGGTTTATTTTCTGGAGGTGGCGGGGGTGTTTGGCCAATATTTACCGGTTGGTCCATTAATAACACCTTGCAAAATTTTACCTTCTTCAGGGTAGGAGGAGTCTGGAGCATTGCAGCTGAGGTTATGGTTGTTCTCGTAGGTCTAGTTCCCTCAGCCAATGTTGGTTGCTCATCCTCTACTTGCCTGTTCTCCTATACTTTGGTCTCTAGAATGTGTATCTCTGGTACATCAGAGATGTATACCTATTTTAGCTCCTTTTCCCCTTCTACCCGGGCTTCCTACTCTGCAACAACTTCTTTCTCTAGGATCTCCCCTTTAGTGTGGGTCATTATTTCCTCCTAGGCGGTGATCTCTTCCACCGCTTTCGTGATGTCCCCCTGTAAATTTATGAGCTTTTCCATCCCGAATATGTCATCAAAGTCATCATGCAGAGGGGAGGTCTTTGGGGGATCTTCTAGCTGATTGTCCGGCTCAGGGGAGTCTGAGGAGACAATCTGCACTTCAAGGATGGCGGGCATCCCAAGTTCTTCTTCCACCCTTGGTTGAGGACTGCTTATCTTTTTCTTCTTCGTCCTAGTTACCAAGGGGGTCCCGACATCCAACATAGCTGCCCGTTCTTCTCTGCTCCGGTCCCTGTTACTTGGACCATTTATTCTGCAAGTGAAGGGGAATTGGAAGGGCGAACAAGTTCGGCCATAATAACTGGGGTGGCCAACCAGGTGATCAATTTCTCCTTCATCTGGTGGGATGCTGGCAGTTGAAGCTCTAATTTCTCTATGACAGGAATGGAGGATGGGACCTGGGATGGGGTACCAGATTTTCTCTTTCCTTTATCCTCACCCTGCGAGGAAGTCTCACCCCAGAAGTTGATCCCCGCAAGAATGGGCCAACTTTTTGTGTGCTTTTTGGACACACCTTCTGAAAATACACGTGGCTGCATTCAATTATATTGTAGGTGAGTTTCTCAATTGTCAGACCTTCTATCGTGTCCCAATCCCCTGGAGGGAGAGGCATCTTGTCTACTCCCTGAGCCTTATACTGCAGGTCCTCTGTCGACCTGGTATCTGAAAACTCATTGGGGAACTTTCAAAGCTTTAGTCACTTCATCATCCCTTGTGTCATCCAGACAAAATGTCAGTTCTGGACTTAAAAATCATCCTGGCAATCTTCTCAAAAATCTTCTAAGTGAAACTTGTGGGGGTCTGCTACTTGAGGAAGTGTCGTTTCTATATTGTCTAGTGGATCAAAATTCTTCCGCTCCAAATAGAATATTTCCAGCCCTAGGCTCTTAAGTTCACTATCGGCCTCCTTTTCCACTACAAGCCTGCAGCTTTAGTTCCCACAAGTGATTGGGAATGGGATGTTGGTAACCTTCTTCAATGCGAAAAAGGCATGTAGCTCCATAATTTGTGTGTAGTACTCCAAAAGAATTATCTTATCCCCACAATGTTTGGGTAATAAGTAGGGTTTCCCAGAGAAGATGGTCACCCGAATGTGTTTGTGCTCCTGAAATTGAATGTAATAGTGGCCATAAGTGCTGACCAAGTTCATTACTTCCTTTGATAGCCAGTATCTAGCATCCTGAGTGGGCGTAAGAATGTTGTAGTAAATGAAAGAATCATTTACTCTATAGAAGCTAAGGAAACTGGCCTCCCATTGGATTTGTGGGAAATAATCCCATGGAGCATTTTGGCCTTAGCTAGTCCCGAGCTCGCCCGATGTAAGTAATCCTCAGGTGATGGGGCATTCTTGTGCCAGTGCCCACGAGACATAAGAAGTCATGTAAAATTTTGGGGGACTGGGTGATCTTGATGAGCTGAGCATTCAAGTGATTGGCAATGATGGTGGCCCAATTGAAATTCTACCCACTGGAGGCGATGCCGAACAAGAAATAGTACATCAATGCCAAGAATTCCCAGGCATGGGGCTCTCCAAAGACCCTGCATCTGCATAAAGCGATGATCCCCATCTGTATGATATCCTTAAATTTTGTCTGGGGGATCTCTAGTTTCATCTTTTTGAAATCTTTCCTTGGCACCTTAAGCCAATTGTTGTTGAGATAATGTTGGAGAATATGTGAAAGCTTCTAAAATTCCTCCAAGGCTAGAGACCAGGTGAGAACGGTTGCATCATCAAATTGGGGGATCCCCATCCCCAAAGCAAAAGTCACAGCATCTAGAGACACCATGGGCATTGGGTAGCTTGTCAAAAATAGGGCAGCGAGCATGACAGCCTAGACGACTATGTTGTAGTGTCCTACCAGGGTGAGAATGAGCTTTAGAGCTTGCACGAAGCAGGGGAAGCAAGCGGCCTTAAGGATCCCGAAGGTAGCCACATTGAGGGCCAATGGATCTCTGGTCGTACCTTGAATGAACATCATTTTCACTAAGGCCTGCATTTTGGCCCACATTCTGACACTTGTGTCGGTAACCAACTGAAACTTGGAATCAACCTCGATCCCAGAATGGTGTCTCCCTTCAGATAATTCATTGTTAATGGGAGTTTTTCCAAATCCTTCTCGACCTTCGTCCTGATAGCTGCCCTGATTGGGAAGTTCCAGACTCCCGGGTGGGGAAGATGTTGATGCCTTAGACATGATTGATGGGTGATATTCTGGCAACCTGCAGGAAAGGATGATCATTAGTATCGATAATAAAACATAACATTATTCTGGATACCGAAGATTTTCACCATCACCTTGCATTTCTTTCTTAAAGGATATTAGTATGCATCAAACCCGGAGAAATATATATAAAATGACTTAGGGAATTTGATTTATGCCCAGGCTCCCAGGGATTTTAGCTCATGTGATGAAGTGGAATAAAGAGCCAAGGAAGACTTGGGACTCGGAGTCCAAAAAACTAACCGTTACTAACATGACCAGAAATAAGTTGTATTAGGCTGACATGGGAACATCACATAGCCATGCAGTAATGGGAGTAATGGCATTAACGCCGATAGTTGTCTGAACACGCGAGAGAATGAATGCCACTTGGGCTAGTTTTGAATGCTCACATGCGGGAAACTTAACCCACCATTAAGACTGAATTGACCGGGGAGAGAGAAAACTGCCATGGTGAGAACTAGCAAGGTGTTGAGTTTGAACCATGGAGACATCTCTCAGGAAAGCTCCAGACTTGAGGTTTTGACGTGGAGCACGATGAAATTGCCACATGTTGGTACCCATATAGACCCCAGTAATAAAACTTTCATTTTAGGGTCTTGAACCTTTTTGAAGTAAGTTCAAAGCAATTCCAAGTGGTTCAATTTGCTAAAGCAGGTTTTAATGGTTCAGAGGTAAGTACACAGGTGCAGTGGATCAGAGAGTTTCATTGAGTTTAATTATGATTTGGTTTAGATCAAAGGTTTAGCGACTCTAAGTTTGAGCTTAGAGATTCAAAGCTTATGGTTGTGATCAATCAAAAGTTCATACCATGCTTCAAATGGATTGACAAATTCAGTATTTTGAAGTTCAACATCAAAGTTCTGTTCCCAAAATCCAGGTTCAGAATTTGAAGTGAAAATTCAGATCAAAGTATCAATGGCATGGGTTCACATCATAATTCAAGCCCCTTCAAGAAGTACTTACATCATTGCAAAGATGATATCAAGGATCATGCACTTTCTCGTTGGTAGTTTTTGTTTGGGCTACAATTGCGTGTGGAAAAAGCACAATTACTCAAGGAAGAATTTATATATGATGAATGGACCGGGAGTACAAACCCCTCTTCAATATAATGGTGTGATGCTAAAATCAAATGACATTTGAATTGTCATTTTGTTTAAATAAATTTCTGTCAAGGCACAAGCTCATACTTGTGTTGCAAAACTATGACATGACACCGGACTGAACCAGTGTCCAATCCCCCAAGTGCCAGGTTGTCATTGAAAGGCTCAGGACCATATGCATGTCCCATTGGGATGTAAAGCTCAATGCTCAATAACACGTAGGGCCCCTAAAATATAATTAGAAAGGGAATATGTCGAGTCTGGTTACTTATCAAAATGGTCAGGAGTAACTGTCTACATAGTATTAATGGTGTTTTAATACACCAAATGTATCCGGAAGCGGACTTGTTTTCTGTCCCTAGTTCTTTGGCACCCCCATAGTTTCTCCAGCGCTCAGATTGGTTCTGTATTACCGCACAGGCACTACATGTTATTTGTTTGACAAAATGTCCAAAGATTTATTCATAAGTGCTCGATATGGTTCAAAGGAGGTAACGGCATGAATAGTAGATAAACACATTCACAGGAATAGAGACTTTGTGCAGAAGATACCACAGACCAGTGTCAAGTTTGATGTGCAGAGGAGTTGATGCCTCTACAGTGGACGACGTAGTGCAAGCACTCACACGGACTAATTGAAACCACTGACATTACAATTAATCGGGTGCTCACAGTCAAGAGCCCGATCTTGATGGTAACTCTGATGAAGTTCAATGTCGAGGTGATCGGGTTTCTTATTTAGTTTCAGAATTCCAATCCATGTGATTGGGACAGAGATGAGAAAGTTGTTTCCAAAATGTGATATAGAGGAAGCATCAAAATGATGCCTTAGTGAATCAAATATTATTTGAATGATCCTATGATTTGGTTTAAACCATAAATTAAGCAAGACACATTGGCATGAAAGAGAGCTCGATCATGGAGAGGTGGTGAATCAAAATAAATTCTAGAATAGAGAAATGGGCACGATCTATTTAACAAAATGCCCAACATTGGTATTGTTAGGTTGTCGCCTAAACTAATCCACACAAAAAATTTCGTGCTTTGATATCACCTCTGTAATCAAAGAACATAATTCGGGTTGTACCGAAAGACAATTAAAGGGGCAGTATTAAGAAATGATTTTCTAAAGGAATATCCCCAACAATATAGGAATGGTGCTTATGGAATGAGACGTGTCATGATATTAGCATGATCTTTGTTGATTTTCAAATTACAAATGGTGACGTGGAAGAGATAAAGGAAAGTTATAATGTTTTTAATGAACATTATATTGGCCCCAAAGCATATCTTGTCATCTTCAAATGATAGGATATCCAATGATTTTCAATAGATCATATAAGAATATATGAAGCCAATAAAAAGAGAGGGAGATGCAAACATTTTCAAGATTCAGTTATGAAAACTGAATGGTGACTGTCGAATCTATTTATGGTAAAGCTTTCGAAAAGAGAGGGGGTTCCGGATTCCACCTGACTCGAGAGACTTTGTGCCAAGGGAGGGATAGTTTAGGATATTTTTATTGTAATGCAGGGAGAATATGGATAATTTAGGAAGTTTTAGTTTCTTTTTCAGGAAGTTTACGTTCAAAATCTTTGTTCTGTGAGGCTTTGATTGAGTGTTTGAAGAGAGGAGAAGAATGCTGATTAAATCTTTGTATTTAAATATTCTTTCTCTTCTGATTAAAATAGAACTTTGAGTCTTTTTAATTATCTTTAAATTTTTCTCTGTTCGTAATCATAGTTACTATAAAACCTTTGAGTATTATGTAACTGTGTTCCTGAAATCTGTAGCTTTCAGTCTTGTTGTTATTTCTTCTTGCCTCTTTTCTCTTCTTTCTGTAAATCCATTTTCAACATCTGTGGCATAGTTATGAGCAGATGTTTAATTTCCTTTCTTGCTTTCAGGTTAAAAGCATTATTGGTTATAGTTTAGTTGATTCATTGTAAATCCAATATGGGGAGCTATACGTAGATAATTCAGAGGGCGCTTATGCTCTTTAATAGTGAAGTTACCCAACTGTTGGTGCTGGTTGAGTCTTCTTATTTGGGCATTTTGGGGTCAATTTTTAATCATTTTCTTTGAAGACAAATCTCTTCACCAACAGATTTTTGGCGACTCTACTGGGGAGAGGAATTGAAGATTAGTGTCATGTTTTATTCCCTCAGTTATTTTTGAAATATCTTGTGTGTGCAGGATTGGCGACTCTATTGATGACCATGACGATTGTAAAAATCATGAAAAAGACAAGGCCTAATCCCACCTTTATGGAAATATACCAAATGGATGATAAAGTGCTGCATGATTTCATGGATTGTTTTAAAGAAAGTATCTCTCGGGCTGTGAGAGAAAATATCAGTCTTGAAGATGACTACAACTCTATCCTGCTGTGGAGAAGCCTCTGTGTTAGTTTCATAAATTGAAAGACCTCCACGAACTCAAAAAAATGGCACAACAAATTGAAGAAGAGTTGGTAGTTGATGACGAAGAACCTCCGGATTGGAGACTCTATAAAATGACCATGCCTAATGGAAAGGCCACAAGAAAGATGAGTCCTAACCCCACCCTCATGGAACTCTATCCGATAGATGACAAGGTGTTGCAAGAGTTCCTGAATCATTATAAAGAGAGTGTCTCTCATGCCATGAGAACAAATTCGAGCATTGAAGATGACTATAATTCCATCCTGCTATGGAGGAGTTTGTGTTATAGATTTCACAAGCTAAAAGAGTTGGAAGCATACAAAATAAAGGTACAACACCTCAAGAAAGAGTTAGAGGTGGATGATGATGAAGCCCCAGTTATCTCTACACATTTCATCTTGTGCAATTACTCATTCCAGAGTGAGAAAGAAATCCAAACAGTTACAGCCCAGCCACAAGAAAATTAGGCATGGGTAAAAAAAACATCCTGGCTGAAAGTGAGGATCCCAACAGCGGTAATGACAAGGGTATACCTAAATCTCTGCTCTTTTCTGATATTGAGAACTCTAAATCTAAGAATGATGTTAGCCATCTTGGTTTGCAATCTATTATTAGTAAAAAATTTCAAGATGATGTGCAACCAAAGGTTGAAGCTTGGGTTTCTGTTAAAGGGATAAATAAATGTGATTCTTCATGTTCAAAATATCAAATTCAATCCATAGAAGAATCCGATCAGTCTAAAATTGAAGCTTTTGGTAATGATATAGTTGCTGAAAATCTGATAGAAGGAGGAAAGGTTGGAGTGAGTTCCCAGCCTATGGGTGACTCAGTTGAGATATTGAATGATGCTCTCCTCTATAAGGAAGAAGAAGACATCATATGCAGATTTTTATCACCTATTGGGAAAGGAGATCCCTCTTTGAACAGCCCAGATGAGGAAAGTCACACTATTGAAATAAGTCCAAACACACTCTGTCATGATGATTTGGGCAAAGGTATGAATCCTAGTTTGTCCAAATTCTTTGATGAAATGATTATTGAAAAGGAGATAGCAGAAAAAGAGATACATGCACTCACCATTCATTCAAAAGTTGACGTGAGAATTTTTCCCAAAAAGAAGTGTTTATTACTGCAGTTGAAAAGAATAATGCGGCAACAACCAAAATGGAAGAACAGTTCACAAAGCTAGTAGATGGGATCACTTGGGGTGAAGTCAATGCACTATACTTGCCGGCTCAATATGATAAAGATTATGAGGTTAGAAACAATGCTCTTTTTGAGATTTATGATTTCCAACCAATTGATGATGGCTTGCCTCCTCTTCTTAGAAAAAATGATGCTGGAATAAATGTTGGGAAAGGGAGGAATCAAGATGTTGAAGTTTTTCAGCCTCAGAGATTTCTCAACAATTTGGATGATACTTCTCTTTATGAAGAAGAAGTTATAGGTCAATTTTTGTCATCCCTTGAACAAGAAGACCTTAGTGCAAAAAGTGCAGGTATTAATTCTTCATATACTTCAGCTATGGACAAAGAATTTTCAGATTTGATCATAGTTAAAAAATATGAAATCATTCTAACTAATGATGATTCTATGTTAGATAAAATTATCTTTTATATCAAAGATAATGTAGGTGCTGAAAGTTCTTTCGGGTATACTGATTTTCATAGTGAGGATTGTAAGAATTATGCAGCCACTATTTTTAAAAAAATTCAGCGTTATTATGTACAATCAAAGGCAAAATATTTCTTAGATAATCTTGCACAGAATACCCAAGAAAATTTAGAAAGTTATGATGAAAGATGGTTTTTTGGAGATGATAATTTGTACATGCTACTTTTGCACAAAGTTATTTTGATGTCCAACATCAAAAGAGTCATCAGATGGCAAGTATCACAGGTAACATCATATGGTCATAATCCATTGTTGCGAAAAGGCTCCTTTTTCTCCCAGCTGGTAAATGGATTCATGTGACTTTTCCTTGTTTTTGATTCCTGTGGTAGGCTCTCTTCCTACCTTTGTATATATTGTAAATATTCTTTTGGTGTGCGTAGTTTCAGTTTGAATAATGTGCAAGCTTCGAGCTTGCTGGTAGTTTAGGTGTTTAGGCTTGTTGGATTTGCCCTACTCCTCTCCACCCTAATGCAAGCAATTCTTGGAGTTCTCTTTCTTTGTGCTCTGACACTTTTTCCCAATGGATGCTAGGCATTTCTCCTTTTCCCAAAGATTGCTGGAGTTCTCTATCTTTGTGCCAAAAACAGTCCCACAGTTAGAGCCCATGTTGGTACCCATATAGACCCCAGTAATAAAACTTTCAATTTAGGGTCTTGAACCTTTTTGAAGTAAGTTCAAAGCAGTTCCAAGTGGTTCAATTTGCTAAAGCATGTTTTAATGGTTCAGAGGTAAGTACACAGGTGCAGTGGCTCAGAGAGTTTCATTGAGTTTAAATATGATTTGGTTTAGATCAGAGGTTCAGCGGATCTAAGTTTGAGCTTAGAGATTCAAAGCTTATGGTTGTGATCAATCAAAAGTTCATACCATGCTTCAAATGGATCGAAAAATTTGGTATTTTGAAGTTCAACATCAAAGTTCAATTCCCAAAATCCAGGTTCAAAATTTGAAGTGCAAATTCATATCAAAGTATCAATGGCATGGGTTCACATCATAAGTCAAGCCCCTTCAAGAAGTACTTACATCATTAAAAATTTGATATCAAGGATCAGGCACTTTCTCGTTGGTAGTTTTTGTTTGGGCTACAATTGCGTGTGGAAAAAGCACAATTACTCAAGGAAGAATTTATATATGATGAATGGACTGGGAGTACAAACCCCTCTTCAATATAATGGTGTGATGCTAAAATCAAATGACATTTGAATTGTCATTTTGTTTAAATAAATTGCTGTCAAGGCACAAGCTCATACTCATGTTGCAAAACTATGACATGACACCAGTCTGAACCAGTGTCCAATCCCCAAGCGCCAGGTTGTCATTGAAAGGCTTAGGACCGTATGCATGTCCCATTGGGATGTAAAGCTCAATGCTCAATAACACGTAGGGCCCCTAAAATATAATTAGAAAGGGAATATGCTGAGTCTGGTTACTTATCAAAATGGTCAGGAGTAACTGTCTACATAGTATTAATGGTGTTTTAATACACCAAATGTATCAAGAAGAGGACTTGTTTTCTGTCCCTAGTTCTTTGGCACCCCCGTAGTTTCTCTAGCACTCAGATTGGTTATGTATTACCGCACAGGCACTACATGCGATTTGTTTGACAAAATGTCCAAAGATTTCTTCATAAGTGCTCGATATGGTTCAAAGGAGGTAGCAGCATGAATAGTAGATAAACACATTCACAAGAATAGAGAATTTGTGTAGAAGATACCACAGACCAGTGTCAAGTTTGATGTGCAAAGGATTTGATGCCTCTGCGGTGGACGACGTAGTGCAAGCACTCACACAGACTAATTGAAACCATTGACATTATAATTAATCGGGTGCTCACAGTCAAGAGCCTGATCTTGATGGTAACTCTGATGAAGTTCAATGTCGAGGTGATTGGGTTTCTTGTTTAGTTTTAGAATTCGAATCCATGCGATTGGGACAGAGATGAGAAAGTTGTTTCCAAAATGTGATACAGAGGAAGCATCAAAATGATGCCTTAGCGAATCAAATATTATTTGAATGATCCTATGATTTGGTTTAAACCATAAATTAAGAAAGACACATTGGCATGAAAGAGAGCTCGATCGTGGTGAGGTGGTGAATCAAAAGAAATTCCAGAATAGAGAAATAGGCATGATCTATTTAACAAAATGCCCAACATTGGTATTGTTAGGTTGTTGCCTAAACTAATCCACATAAAAAATTTCGTGCTTTGATATCACCTCTGTAATCAAAGAAGATAATTCGGGTTGTAACGAAAGACAATTAAAGGGGCAGTATTAAGAAATGATTTTCTAAAGGAATATCCCCAACAATATAGGAATGGTGCTTATGGAATGAGACGTGTCATGATATTAGCATGATCCTCATTGATTTTCAAATTACAAATGGTGACGTGGAAGAGATAAAGGAAAGTTATAATGTTTTTAATGAACATTATATTGGCCGCAAAGCATATCTTGTCATCTCCAAATGATAGGATATCCAATGATATTCAATAAATCATATAAGAATATATGAAGCCGATAAAAAGAGAGGGAGATGCAAACATTTTCAAGATTCAGTTATGAAAACTGAATGGTGACTGTCAAATCTATTTATGGTAAAGCTTTTGGAAAGAGAGGGGGTTCCGGATTCCACCCGACCCGAGAGACTTTGTGCCAAGGGAGGGATAGTTTAGGATATTTTTATTGTAATGCAGGGAGAATATGGATAATTTAGGAAGTTTTAGTTTCTTTTTCAGGAAGTTTACGTTCAAAATCTTTGCTCTGTGAGGCTTTGATTGAGTGTTTGAAGAGAGGAGAAGAATGCTGATTAAATCTTTATATTTAAATATTCTTTCTCTTCTGATTAAAATAGAACTTTGAGTCTTTTTAATTATCTTTAAATGCTGCTCTGTTCGTAATCGCAGTTACTATAAAACCTTTGAGTATTATGTAACTGTGTTCCTGAAATTTGTAGCTTTCAGTCTTGTTGTTATTTCTTCTTGCCTCTTTTCTCTTCGTTCTGTAAATCCATTTTCAGCATCTGTGGCATAGTTATGAGCAGATGTTTAATTTCCTTTCTTGCTTTCAGGTTAAAAGCATTATTGGTTATAGTTTAGTTGATTCATTGTGAATCCAATACGAGGAGCTGTACCTGGATAATTCAAAGGTCCCTTACGCTCTTCAATATCAAAGTGACCCAACTATTGGTGCTGGTTGAGTCTTCTTATTTGGGCATTTTGGGGTCAATTTGTAATCATTTTCTTCGAAGAGAAATCTATTCACCAACACCAAAAAATAGGAAGGATATACATGAAGTATACAAATCTATAGAGGGTCGAAGCACAACTCGCAGGCCGACCAAAGACGAGCCTATATATAATTATTTACAGAAAACTATAGAATGTACAAATCTTATACAAGAACTTACTAATTTACAACTGCACAGAGGGTGGACAATCCTCTGGGAAAGTCATCCTACCAATGGGAGGTGACAGCAGGAACAAATCCAGAAACAAAAGCAAAACAGAAAATGCAACAAAAAACCAAAACCAGAATGAAATAGAAATGAAACCAGAAAGCACAAAGGAGAACCAGAGAGGCCTACCTAAAAACATGGAGAATGTGGAGGAATGAGCACAGGAGGCACTCTGCTAACCAAGAAGCTTCAAACGACTGCTAACACACCACCGTGAACTACTTTTAATTCACTTGTTAGTCACAAAGAGCAAATCAAACTTAATGCCTTAATTGCCTTTGAATCGCTCTAATCGCTCTAAGTATTTTGATCGCGGTAAATGTAAAAGTGACAGGTAAAACCTATTTATACCCTTAGGGTAAAAACACGTTGCTTTCCTCTACCAATTCCATAAATGGAAAACGTCTAGATCCTGGGCCCAGGGATTCCATGCAGTTATACCCTCTTAAAAAAAAGAGGAAATAGTTACAAAGAATCCTAGAGTTCGGGATCCGGCTTACTCAAAAAAAGACAAACACACTCTGGGACCAGGTCCCGAAGAAAAGAGAACCAATAATAAAACAACCCTCACGGAAGAAAATCCTGGAGGGAAACAAAATGAAACAAAAGAGACCAAGAAAAACAAAAAGCGAAAAAGGGGAACCCAACATTTTGCCTACAAAATGTAGGGACAGGTATGCAGGGCATAACAAATTGTAGATAGAAAGTGATGTTTTTGTTGTTGGAAAGTGAGCCCCTTCTCACAATAGCTTGAGATGGTATAATAGTTTTACCAAATGTATTGAAACATAGGGAGAGGACCCAATAATCAATATACTCCCCCCCCAATAGTCATGATAGCAACCCAATAACCGTGATAGGGTTTCGTCATAGATACCCCCCAATAACCAACTTCAAAATGGTCATTTCCTACACACACAAAAACTCAATAAGTGTTAGTAACATGCCCAATAGTCGTGCACCATGACACTATTAACTAAACACTACCGGTGCACTGTTATTGGTACAATTTTGTTTCTATTACACATCAACTTGCACCAAAAAGGTTACATCATTATTAAAATTAACACATGTCTACTTACATTTACAAAAACAATAGATTTCTCTAACAATATCAATATATCATAATAAAGTGCAAATCATGTTCTATTTTTGTACATACATGCACAACTATTGGTGCATAACATTTTCAATCGACTACATACATGCACGGCTATTGGTGCATACTAGTTTCAATCAATTACATACATGCACACCTATTGGTGCACAAACACTTTAAATACATTCTACATTTTTTTTATGGCTCTCATCTGCACATTCACCCAAATAGATTTGACATCTTCATGCAATTAATCGGGCAGCAATTTGTACTTGTATAGACATCTAATGGTGTAAGGCTCACCGATAGAGCACAAATAAAGAATGAAAACCAATTTAAAAATGCAAATTCTAATTCTAATTTCTACTTCAATTAAAATATGCAAATTATTATTCAAATTTGTACTTCTCAATCCATCAAATGAAATATCGAATTTAAAAAAAAAAAAGTAAATTATAATCCAAATTTCTACAAGAATATAAAAATGCAAATTATTATTCAAATTATGCACTTCTTCAATCCACCGAATGAAATACCAAATTTATAATTGCAAATTATAATTTAAATTTGTAGAAGAATATTAAAATGTAAATTACTATTCAAATTATGCACTTCTTCAATCCACTGAATGACATACCAAATTATAAATGCAACTTATCATTCAAATTTCTACTTGAATTAAAAAATGCAAATATACCAAATTATAAATGCAACTTATCATTCAAATTTCTACTTGAATTAAAAAAATGCAAATTAATATTCAAATATGTACTTCTTCAATCCACCATATGAATACAAATGCTTGTGTTTTTATGAATGAAATGACTGATGTATTCCCGCCACTATTTGAATTTCAAATACACCAACCACAAATTAAATGACCAATTTGGCATAAGAGTGAGGAAGTGCACATAATTCACAGTGCAAATTTTTTTTCAAGCGTTGCATTCCCCGTTTGAGCGTTGCATTATTCTCTACAGTCAGCGTTGATTTAGTCTCTGTTCTTTCCAATTTAAGGTTGGTACCAAATATTCCTTATTTTTATAAATTATTTTCTTCTCTCTTCTTTTAACTGTTTAATTGTTTGTGAACAACCTTGAATGTTTCTCTCTTCTTTTATTTGTTTAAAGCTTCTACACATGCTTTGCAATGTCTTTTAAAAGGCTTGACAACATTGTTCATTATAGGCTTATGAATGTTCATTATAAGCTTATGAAAGGCTTATGAATGTTCATTATAAGCTTATGAATTAACATTCATAACCATGTAATGAACTATGGTGTCATCCATAAGTCTATAATGAAAAGACAAATGCGAAGCCTTCCAAAAGACATTGCAAAGGAACATTGTCAAGCTTTTTAAAAGACACCATAGTTCTTTCTAGGCTTATGAATGCCACATTATTTTGTGAAATAATTGAACATTGTGATTTTAATCATGAGAAGATGTTGTATTTCTTTTTAATACAATGTATTTGTAGTTTGAATCATTTGGCTGACTTATTTCTAGGGCTTAATCATTTCTCTGTTAAATATTTAGAGTATAATCATTTGTGGGTGTCGAGGGTTTTTGTTTGTTCTCCTCTAATGTGTGTGCATAACTTGTTTTCATGATTTCCTTGCGGTGACTTTTGTAGTTCATTAGAGGCTTATGAATGCTACATTATCCATTGTAATTATTGCAATATATGTGACAAAAATAGGGAACATTGTAGATTTAATCATGATAAGATGTTCTATTTCTTTTTCATACACACACACATACTTGTATATATACATGTTGAGGTTTCGGATCATCTGCAAATGTAATAGCACTGCTTGTATATATTCTGTGTGTTTCAAATGCAACAATATCTCTTTCATTTATATTAGAAAGAGGCTAGGAGAGACATGTCCCTTCATGGGACATGTCTATTCATTATAATTTTATAATGTTTCATTAATCAATCATAAATTAGAATAATATAAGTTTGCATAATATATGTTTAATAATAATTATATATATATATATATATATATATATATATATATATATATATACAACTACAATATATTATTATTAATCAA